>PVLA01012680.1:0-42476 GCA_004027455.1 Hydrochoerus hydrochaeris | reverse complement strand
AAGAAAAGCAATGTAGGGAGTGGCCTAATAATCTCACACATCTCTTCCTCCTGCGGACTACATCGGCTTGCATTTCCCGGGCTGACTCAATGTCAAGATTAAAATGTTAATTGATACCTATTGCCCTGAACCTGGGGCGATTCCTGCTTGGGGTTGAGGTTAAAACCTATTGTTTAGGATTATCCCTGCCTGGCCCTAAACCTGGGGCGTTTCCTGCTTGGGGCTAGGGGTGGCTGCCAAAGGTTAGCAAATATATATTCCAGCTTCTAAAAAATAAAGCGGATTCAGATTCACTCACAGACTGGTGTGCAGTGTTTTCTGTCTCTCAATCGCCGACTCCCTGACCACCTTTGGAAAACCCTAGCCCTGCCGCAGCTGGACTCCGGCAATAAATCTGGAACACAAAACAGCAACTGGGTGTTCAGAATCAGTAAGGCAGGTATCATCTCTTAGGCAACAGGAATGTGATGCAGAAAAGAAATCTGTGGTCAGTAGGTGCATGAATAGCTGCGAAAATCTCATGATGTCAGGGCACTGGGCCTTCCAAGCAGGATGTAGTTCACATCTTGCACATTAAATCTTTGAAGTACACAAGCTATGGGAATATATGTGAAACCCTTTAAGAGGAATCCATTCAGCTACCTTCATACCACTGAGCTGTTTATGTGGAGAGCACGCAGATAACTTCAATATAGGTACTGCCATGGTTCCAGGTGGGTGTTAGGATGTTGAGTAAATTGTTAGAAAGGGAGGACCTTTAAACATTTAATTATGACTGAGCGTTTAAATATTACAAATCTAAATATTTTATTAAGAAAAATTGAGGTAGGCAAGTAAAATATTAAAGACAAAGGAAAGAGAAAGAAAAATTGTACTGTTTAGCCATACTGTGGCAAAGTTAATTAAAAAGAGAAATGGAGTACAAATTTTGGGAGTGATTCGTTAGCAGTGAGGTTCTACGTGTGTGTGGAAAACAGCCTGCCCCCAGGGATGATTGCAGAGCAAATCAAAAAGAAAGCTGATTTTAATGGTCCAAGTTCAAAGTAGCCAAAGGAGATCCTTGCTACACAGAAACAGCCTCTACTCAGATGCTAGGCAGAGTCATGGCTCATGTTAAAAATAGAAAAGATGCGGAGGATGTAGCCACACATCTCTGTGCAGTCTGCTTCACACTTATCTACGTTTATCCATCAACAATGAGTTTACACTGATATTTTCACAGGCGTTTCTAATCCTTCATGCAATAAAAAGATTTCCCCTTCTCATTTTCTTACATAAAAAGGGAGAAATTTATTGATATAACTAATATTACAGTGTACATTGAGCTTCCAAAACCAGTGTTGTATGTTAGCCTTTATACTTTTTCATATATATTTTATTAATATATATATAAACCATATATTTTTTACTCATATATGTGTATAAATATCATTATTAACTTGGGTATACAGATAAGAAAGCTGAGGCCAAGGATCAGACATCCAGTCTTTGGTGGAGCTGAGACCCAAAGTTACAGACTCCCAAGTCTAAATTTCACATCCTTTCTACTACACCAGAACAGAAAGATAGGATGTTTTTCTTTGTTGCCTTTCATCTATAAAAGTCTTTGAGTCTGATTCATTTCACTTATCAGTATGGTCTCAAGTTTGCATCCACTGAAATATAGTGACTACTGCTATTCTATTATTTTGTTTTGAAATTTTGTTTTACTTTTTTTCCATAAAATAAAGTTTTTGAATTCATAAGATAAACATCAGCCTACATCATTTCAAACCTCTGTATATAGAGCAACATATTTTTACTTTTCCCCTGCCAAGCACATGAAGTCTGTGGTGACTACCACCTTAACACCTTTGGAGCGTACACCTTTGAAGTCATTCTCAGCCACCCTCCTCTGTCTGTTCTTAGCTGAGTGCCCAGCTCCATTTAGCTTCCTCGTATTACTATTACATCTCCCACTGACCTTCCTGGCTTTCTCCACCACAAAATCTTCCATGGTTGTTTGTTTACTGAGCTACATTACACCCTCCTTGCTTTGAAAGCCCTTCATCTTTATTTCTAATCCCTATGTCCCTTCCACTTTGACCACATCATACTCATCAACTCTGATGCCAATCGGAGATATTCTCTACACCAAAGCTAACTTAAACTACCCTCTGCAAGCCCAGCTCTGTTTAAACATAAAAAACTACCACAGTATGCCTAATCCAATACTGATCTCTAATTTTTCCCACTGCTTTTAATCTTGGTTTTATATTAATCTTAATATGTATCTAAAAGAGAAGTTATTTGAGAAAAAATAATTTTAACTCAATTATCTTTACCACACTCAATTTAAAATTTCAGGGACCAGGGATTTGGCTCAGTGGCATAAGCGCCTGTCTGGCAAGTGCTAGGTCATGTGTTGATCCCCAGTACCAAACACACACACACACACACACACACACACACACACACAAAACAAAAAATTAATGTATTAAAATGTCTTACATAGTGGTTATTCAATTGATATTTATTGATCCAATACTGAAATAGTCTGTGTTACAAATATTATACATATATACACCTGAAAATATAGAAAATACTTGACGGAAAGTGAAGTATGGGAAACTTTTATCCAACATAAAGAAGAAAAATAAAACAATTACAAGTTTAAAAGCCTCTGGTTGGTTTAAGTGAAAAATGTGAGTAAAGTTTAAAAGCATAATTATTTGAGCTCCCTGATTAAAACTCCAGTTCTACTGAATATTAAAGATCATTGGAATGACTAAATTGTTCATAAGCTCTTATGCAACCTAGTCTAGAAACAACCTGGAAGGCTCTGAGAAGGTTGTATGGAGTCCAATCACGTTCATGAAAAAGGCCCACATCTCAATTATTAAGCTTCCATCAATGGCAAACACTTCTTTTCTTGCCTGACTATGAAATCTCCTCTATCACTAGCACTGCTTTCTTGTATAACAGTCGAAAGTTCTGAAACACGGCTTGTGGTGGACGACTAGGGATGGATGTGTTCTTCACTTAACACACAAAGCCCCTTATGGGACTCAATGAAGCTCTGTAGTTGGGGACTGGCGTCTGCTCCCTGGGCCTTTGTCATCAGCTTACTCCCCCTTTGTGGTGACTGTGTTTTCACAGATGGCTTTCTTCTCTCCACCCACACCCAGGCTTGGATTCCTGTCCCTCAGAGTCCACCCAAACGACAGCTCCTCACTTCCCAAAGGCCCTCTTTTCCCAAAGGTGTTGCTGCCTCCAGGTACCCTGGTCCACTTGCACTTCGTTACTGTCAGTCATTTCAGGAGGTGATGCGGTTTCATTATGCATTTTGGCCCAGTTTGAGGCAGAAGCTGTGAGCAAAGAAGGAGCTGCTACAACTACCCCTAGAACTCCAGAGATTTTTTATTTCCCCACCAAGCTGTAGTGTTGAAGTGGGAAATGTTAAGTTTTCTTCAAGTGTTTACTGAGATGCTTGACATTGCAGCACCCTGAATGTCAAAGTCAACTGCCATTACTGTCACTGGATTTCTGTGAAACAATGAACAACACCACAGCAATATTTCTTTGTGAGTTTCTAAGCCCTAGTATTAATACCTAGGAGGAAATAAGGGAACCACAAGAACCTTCTGGCTTCAAATAACTTAAATCATTGTGTGAAATACAAAACAACCACACAGCTTTATATAATTACTTCATTTTCTATATATATACTGCCTTACTAACTTCCAGAAAATTTCAAGTACCACAGTAGGAACTATTTCCTTCCATTATTTATCTGCCAGGCAAGCCCTGTTAAAGCACATTTATATCATATACACAAAAATAGACAATCTTGGGTCAAACCTAATGGAGCAAATGATAGTTTATTCTTGTTATGTGAAAGTTCCTATCATTTCATGGGATCTATGAGTTCCTTAATGGAGGGCACTGAATCTCTGATAATAGCTCAAAATAATTTATGTTGAAATAAGAAAAACTTGGAAATTTCACCAAACTGTCTCATACATAGTCAAAAGAAGCAAAGATACACCTAAAAATAACATAGCATCTTATAACAACAGAAATAATTCAAACAAATCTCAACTCCCCTCCCCACCTTTTTTTGAGACAGTGTCTCAATATGTAGTCCAGACTGGCCTTGAACTTACTTCTATAGCCCAGGCTGGCCTCAAACTCCCAGTGATCCTCCCACCTGAGCCTCCCAAGTGCTGGGATTATATGCATCCATATGCATCACTGCACCCGCTAAGTCCTCATCATTTCATAGCTCTGAAGCCTGCAGTCATGTCAGTTTTTACTCAAGGTCACAGAAGGAATCTTAAGCATAGGTCTCTTAAATTTGTTTTTATAGATTTGGTAACTTCTGCAGGTTAGTAAACAGTTTTCCATTATGTTGTCTCTTTATCATTTTAGACCCACCTCAACTCCTGGTCAATATCTTGCAAGTGTTAGAAGCTTGGATTAAAATGCAGTAGTAACAGGTGATCTTTATATTAATAAGAAAAATATATTCTTAGAGTTCATGTTTGCAATGTTAATATAATTTACTTCTGAAAAAATCAGAATAGAGATTAAATAGTGCCCCTGAAAAAATCTGGGAAATCCATGATTAATCACATGTGAATAGATAAAGAGAAGTTATTTTAATTTCAATTTTTTAATCAACAAGTTATAAACAAGTGAATTAAAACTGGCAATTAACAGAACTGCAAAATAAAAATGAATTTAAAATCTGTGTAATATAATGCTATTACAACCAAATAAATTGATTAGATCAATAGCTTTGTAATAACTCTCTTACCCTGGAGACTGGTTAGCACTGGTGGCACAAAATACACAACACATACAATTTAAAGATGGAAGGTTTTATTCTTGCTCACAATTTCAGAGGTTTCAGTCCATTGTAGGCTGGCTTCATGCAAAAACATCATTGTGAAAGGGCTTGGGGGAGAAAAACTGCTAACCTAATGGCAGACAGGAAGCAAAATATAGGGGAAGAGGCAGACAGGAAGGGGTCAGGGATCATATATAGCCCCCAACATCATGTATTCATGACCTACTGACACACTCGGAATTGTTCTTATTAATCTCCTAGGTGTCTCCAAGTCAATCAACTTGACAACCAAGATTAACTGCTATACCATGGCATCTCTTTTCTTTATTCCTGCTGCAGTTATCTTCTACTGAGATGATCCCTGTGGTGTGAGCGAGATAGTGATGATGTACAGTAAAAAGACGCACTTAGAATAAAAGCTAAGTTGGATATAAATGAAGCCTTAAGAGGTGAGGTAGAAGACTTGTATCCTCTCTAACAGACCTGCTGTTTGAAAGAGTGAGTCCAATTGAGCTGAATGCCAAAAAGACCATTCCAGAATCCTATACAAATAAGGATTCTCATTCTGGCTACCGTAGAAGCTGTAGTTAGCCAGAAAAAGCATGACGGAGGAGTTGGCAAAAATATTCATGCAAAAAAAAAAAAAAATAGGCCATTGGGACACCTCCTGCCAGTAACCAGCTCAGGTCCAGGAGGCAGTGGCCAGCCCTGCCCCCCCCCACACACACACACACCAGCTACCATCAGGGATGCCTCCTGCCACCAGTAGCAAGCACAGGCTGGGAAAAGTGGCAGCCAGCCCTGCACCAGCACACCCAATGGCCACCATCAGATGCCTGCCGCCAGCACCAGCCAGGAGACCCAAATAGTCACATTTCTGAGAAAGTGTAGCCAGCATGGGAAATGTATAGGAACCCACTACCCACTTGTCTGGAAGAACCCAGGAAAATATCAAGATGAAGAAGCAAAAGGCAGTCTCTGGCCTCCAACTCATGCAGAGCAAGCACAGGAGATGTAAACACAGTAGAGAGTGGGAATCGCACACCTGCAGCTTATAAAGTGATGGAAACCGAAGTAAAGAAACAACTTCATGAGACTATAAAAGAAATGAGAACAGTAAGTAGTACTATCTTAGGTAAAAGAAGAAATGAAAAATGTAATAAAAGAATTGCTAAGCATCTCTAAAGAAGACATAGATAAAAAATAAAGGAGCATACGAAAATGAGGGAAACCTTGAATGAACTATGTAAGAAGGATTTAGAATGCATGAAATAGTTCAAAGAGATATCTGAAATTAAAAACTCCACTGAAAGCTGGCAAAACCAGTTCAAAGAAACTGAAGATAGACTTTTAGACCTTGAAGACAGATTTGCAGCTAGCGATCACTAGAGGAAAGATCTCTCAAAAATAACAAGGAACCAAAAAATAACAATTCAATGACTGTGAAATGATTCAAAAATAATTTAAAAATAGGTGTTAATGAAAAAGCATGGGTCAACACAAATGACATAAAAAGTCTATTTACAGAAATGAGAGCAGAAAACTTCCCACACATGGGAAAAGGACATGATACTATATAGAGATAAGTGAGGCATAAAGGACTCCAGATAGCCATAACCAAAACAAACCTATACCCAGACATATAATAATCAAGATGCCAGAAATTCAGCACAAGAACAGAATATTAAAAGCTATCAGAGAAAAGAAACAGATCATCTATAAAGGAAAACCCATCAGAATCATGACAGACTTCTCAACATAAACTATCAAGTCAAGAAGAGGTCGAATTATTTCAGCTCCTGAAAGAAAACAATTTCCAACCCAGAATGATGTATGCTGCAATACTATCTTCTAAAATTAATGGAAAAACAAGATACTTACATGACAAACAACAACCAAAGGAATTCATAACCACCAAACCAACCTACAAAGAATACTGAAAGATATTCTAGAGAGAGATAAAAATGACCATAGTTCCAGGAACAGTGGCAGAGGGGGATCACCAAGCAGGGCAGACAACCAAATGGAGGGGAAAAATAGGCAGCCAATGGCAGGAAAATAGCATGGCAGAGACAAGCCAGTGCATGTTAGCCATAATCACTAATATAGATGGCCTCAATTCACCAATAAAAAAGAAACACAGACAGAGTAGATCCGGAGACAGGATCCATCAATATACTTTATACAAGAAACACATTTAATTCAAAAGAAAATCCACAAACTGAAAGTCAAAGGACAGAAAACAACACTCAATGTGACAGGGAACCAGAAGAAAATAAGGGTAGCTTGCCCATCAACTGCAGAATGGAGAAAAATTAATTTTCATACAATGGAAAGCTACTCAGCTATAAAGAAGGATAATGCAAAGCTCTTATAGATAAATGGATACAACTTGAGATCACGTGCATTGGTGAAATGGTTCAGTCACTTGGGTGAACATTGTGTCATCTTCCTAGTATAAAAAACTAAAGGAGTTAATGGGATCCAAAATGCACAATAGATATTGTGAAAGTGAAAGGGAAGGAAATGTCAAATCAGGGAAGGCAGTGGCCAGTGTTAATTTATTACTGTGTTTTCAAACCCTGTATTGTTTTTATTGTTCTGCTTGGTTTTATTCTGTTTTCTTTTGTTTGATTGTATTATATTTGATGGCATGGACAACTATTTCAAAGATAATATATTGTGGTAGCCATTATTAATTTCCTATTATCTTGTTTCAAAATCCTATTGCTTTATTTTGTTTTGATTTTATTCTGTTTTGTTTTGTTTGATTTTATTATGTCTGTTGATATGGGCAGCTACTTTGAAGATAACAAGAGACATTATGGTAGCCTTTGTTGTTTTCTTATTATCTTGGTTTGAAGTCCTATTGCTTTCATTGTTTTGTTTTGATTGGTTTTATTCTGTTATGTTTTGTTTAATTTTATTATGTCTGATGGTATGGGTAATTATTTTGAAGTCAACAAGAGGCATTATGATAGTCATTATTGATTTCCTTTTATCTTGAAGTCCTGTGTCACATTCATTGTTTTATTTTGATTGGCTCTATTCTGTTTTATTTCACTTGGTTTTATTCTCTTCAAAATACAAAAAAAATAACAAAACAACCAAGTCAGCAAAAGACTTTGACACTATAAAAGGTTGATGTAAAAATTTCACAGTGGAATATCTGAAGATAGTGTATAAGTAGCTCATTCCTTCCCCCCTGCGACACTCAAGTCATTTCATATAGTTTTGAAAAGATTAACCAAAGTCAAGTACAAGAAGCAAAAGGTCGTTGTTGGCTCCTATTAGGAGTTGGAGAGGTGCTGACATCTCTAAAGATTTGTGCCCTCCAAGGCCACAGAGTTAACAATTAAATCCCTAGGATACTTAGTTGAGTTTGTTCAAAACAGTAGAACCAGCAGAAGACAATTTTAAACTATAATTTAGTGCTTTCCTTCAAAAACCCAGTCCAGATAACTGCCAAACTCTTTCAGTTTAGTTATATAAAATTCAAGAGCACAAAAATGTTCTTCCTTAAGATTATCTCATTATAACAGTGGTAGTCCATCCACAGTTCATGAAGTCATGCAACTTATGTTTCAAATGCTACCTTCCTCTCTCCATGTTTAGAATGAACTGCTTAGGATTATACTATAGGCTATAGGCTAATTAGTCTTATTAAAATTTCAGAATGTTGACAGAGTGCATCCTACCTACTCATGAAACATTTTTCTCACTGGCAATTCAGAGTCATACTAGTTACTAGAAATAAAAGTTACACTGTCCAAGACTTAGTAGAGTATAGGTTGGTAGAAGAATGGAAATATTTACTCTAGTTGTTTCTAGTCTTGGCTGAAGTCACAAGGGAGCTTTAAAAATACATAGATTTTGGTCTGTTTTCTGTCTCCATCTACCCCAGGATTTTGCTTACTACAAATGAGAGAGAGAGTCAGATGGTTTGGAGGAGAGTTTCACAACAAGCACTTGAAATCACAATGCATCTCCACAGTAAAAGTACCATACTCAAGTAGGTGATGATTTCACAAGCAATTTATGCAGACCTCCAAAATATGGGGGCACCTTCCCTTACTACTCTTTATTTTAATACTATTGTCTCTGTCACTGAGATTAAAACTAATTATAATTTGTGGGGAAATAATTTTGAGTAACAGATGTTAAAAGGAATGCCACAACAGAAAAATAACAATATGATCCATAATGTATAATTCTTAATGTGTTTTCATAGACTCCTGCAATATTCCTCAAAATCATCATAAGGGTTCTTTCTGGTGTCAAGATATGCTGTACATATCATTAATCTTACCCAACTGATGAATAAGATGTCTAATAAAATTAGAAGTTTGATAATAAAGGTCACAAGTAAATTAATTCTGATTTTTAAAGAATTAAAACATTTATATGAACTCAGAACAGTAGAACAGGAGAAAAAAACATTTTAATTTGGTTGTGAATAAAGCTTTACATTATAAAATAAGCTCATAATAGCTTTCATAAATTAAGATTCTCCTTTTCTTTCAAAGTCTTCTTTAAAACTTATCTTAACCCATATATTTGGGACTATTTTTACCATAATCACACATATTTGACAGCTGTAACCCTAAGCTAGTAGTTAGTCTCCCACTCAGATACTGAAAGAGGTGCTTTATAATTAAAAACTAATAATAAAAACTCAGATTTACTGTGCTTGGGAAGAGTACCATTAATAGTTTAATTCACTTACAAAAAGATAATTATTGTAGCCAAGAAAAGGATTGTAAACTGAGCTATGAAAAGGACTGTTAAAAAGGAAAGAAATGTTTTTTAAAAGCGATGGTGGCTTTTTAAATAGGTAAGCCTAAACATTATTAGGACTCAAATGCAAAAAGCAAATCAACAACAGAACTTCAAAATTTTCACTGACAGCAGGCACTGAAACAGGAAAAATGAATTTGTCCAGATAAGCATCAAGAATTCACCAGTCTACCTTGTGCTACTGTGGTTGCTGGAAATACCAACATATGGATGAAGAGGACCCCAAAAGTTACATAAAGACAGTTTGATGTAGATCCTAAAAAAAGATGATGAGGATTTTCCATGTTTATAGAATTGTGGAATGTAATACATTATCCCATGCCATGTTACTCTGCTGTAATTTGAATTTTTAATCACACTGACTTGGATTGGTGCCCAGAAATCTCAGGGTATACATGGCTCTTGACTAAATGTGGCTGGTTCATGTGTCTGGCTGCTCAAGAAGGCTAAAGGACAGGAGCGATGGAGAGCCTGCCCTGCTCTCAAACATGCAGGGTTTACACAGACACAGACTGCAGAAGTAAGTTATATGAAGATGATCTTTCAAAATATCTTGGTGTATTTTTACCTTTGAAAAGGAAGCATGGCATATCTGAACTGTTATCATCACTACAATTGCATTTTGGGGCCATTACTAAATATGAAAATGGTGACCCGAACACAAGAACTGTGATACCATAACACTCTCATGATAACCAAGGGGGCTACTAAGTGCCTAATGGGCAGAAAGCAATACAGGGTAGACACGTGGCATAAAGGGATGACTCGTGTCTAGGACAGGATAGAATGAGATGGTAGAAGAGTTCATCACTACTCAGAATGGCACCCAACTTAACAATTAGGAACTCTTTACTTCTGAAATATGCTCACACCACAGTTGTCTTCGGGTGACTGAAACCAGGAGAGGCAATCACAGATATGGAAAGACTGTGAATTTACAATTCATTCTTATAAAGCAATTCAAAAGCTATGCAAAAATTCCTCTCTTGACTTAAAAATAAAAAGGCCTGTGATTTTAAAAATATCTATCAATATATTTTTAAAGCTTTCATGTCCCCTTACAACTTGGTAAGACATCTATTACATCTCAATAAGTACTCTTATTGCCACTAATTAAACAAACCAATAGACGAGGATCAGATGGTAGGGTGCCCCCCAAAGTTTCCTCTAGATCAGTGACCATGAACCTTTTAGAGCTTCCAGTGATAACACCCCACTGTGGCATGCATGCCATAGGTTTGCCACCACTGCTAGACAGAGAACATCTTACTCCTTTTGAAGAACTGTTATGTTTTAAAGTAAAGCAAAGACTTGATCAGACCCTTTCACTGTGGAAGTCAATGAAGAGGGAATAAAGACTGCTTTTATTTTCTACTTAACACCATGTAAACTCATCTTCCATCATAAAATAAATATCCACATACGTCCCAAAGTCCTTATAAAATTATATTTTAAAAAAAGATAACATAACACTTTATCACTGCCACGGTTGGTAACAGTTGAAGGAATGTTAACTTTTAATAGTTGATTTTCCAAGAAATCACATGAAATAGTTTGGCACAATTAGAACAAAATCACAGCATAAATTTACATACTTTCTCCTCAAATGCATTATTTAATTTATTCTCACAGCCCTTAAATTTCTTTCAGCTATAGAAGGGCATTTCGGAGGTAAAGAAGTTGAAGCGTTAATAGGGTGATTCGATTTATAATCCTCACCACTGGTACAAAATCAAGAACTCACACACCCCTTTTCTTCAGAAATGAACTCTGGAGCCAAAATAAGAATTCAAATTCCAACTCTGCTTTGTACTAGTTGTATGTGTTTAAGGGTATTCCATAACTTTTTGTGGCTCTGTTCCTTTTTGTGAGATGAAAATAATATATAATGTATAGGACTACTATTGAGATTAAATAGTATACTGCATGCAATCTCAGAGAGAGGATCCATAATCCCATAATTAACTATTATAAATATTTTTCAGGAAATACATATTCTGCCATTTTTAATAGTATGAATGAAAATAATAGGAAGGATTTCTTAAGCATCAAGATGCTAAAAAGTAGTCATATAAATTGTCTTTTACATGATTCTAATGAGTATAAAAGTCACCATGGATTTAAGAAAGGTTTGTCCAACTTGTGAAATGGAGCATAAATTTATTTGAATGTTCATAGCAACTGTAAGTTCAAATGAGGAAGATTATTTAAACATATGATTTATCTTCAAAGACACAATTATTTTGGGTTATTTTCCTTTCCTTAATAGTTACTTATTATTCCAAATTTTAAAAATCAGAATGGGGGAAGGGAGAAGGAAAGGGGCTGAAAAAAGAGTTAGCATGTGTGATGGACATGTATCAACTCCCCATGATGAATGGAACTATCAAGAACTGAAGACAAAAAATAAAAAATTTAAAATGGTAAAGCTGAGAAGCAGTATGTGGTTATGGAAAGAATATTATACTTGAACCTACATTCTAGAACTCTTACCAGTTTTAGAATTCTGATAATTCTCTTAACCATTCTTTCTCCACCCTTCCCAAGTCTAAACTTACTAGATTCTGCACAGAAACTAGAGATTGGACATGCAAAGAAATGGCTCCAGTTAATATGAAGTAAATAATTAAGACAGAAATTTCTGCTTATTCCTATATAAACCAGATCAATGTACTTTTGAGCAAACAAATAAATTAGTTTGTTTCAATTAATCTTATCCTTGGTCCATTTGCTTACAGTTTAGTTTCATTCTAGTGCTACATGTATGACAGTATTAAGGCTTGTGTCTAGATGTTCCCCTAAACCTGAACAGCTACAGGTGGGGCTTTTCAGAGGTAGCTGGATCTAGAGTGTATGACACTGGGTTGATTCATGGCGCAATGCTAGGATCAAGGGTACTGGGATTAAGGTGGTGGGTGCTGCTCACCCCAAGTAGTCTGGATAAGATATCAGGGATAGAAAGAACTGTGATCAGCCCTTGTTGCTTTACTATCTTGTGCTAGCCATAAACTGTTTATCCTCCATGATGCCCACCCTGCCTTGGAGCCAGCCAATTATAGACAAAAACCTCTACAAACTGACAGCTAAATAAACCTTTCCTCCTTTAACTTTTTGTGTCAGGTATTTTGTCTCAGCAACAAGAAAAGTAACTAAGACACTCAGATACAATGGACACTAAGTGTATAATATATTTAAACATTACATACCCAGATTATAGCCTAAAAAAGGCTAGACATATTATTTTAAGATAAATACTGGTTATAATGAGGTTGAAATTAGATCCCTAATATATAAAGTTGTTTTTTAAAACCACACCACTGACAATATCGCATAAGGAATTATAGTCAGGCATAAAACACTATCCTAGTTTACAAGTTATTAAAATTAATTTTATATATTTTACGGAGTACAAAATAATAAAACAAATATTTTAATTAATGGGTTTATAAAAGAATAATAAAAAGTACAAGTATAAACCTACTTAATTCAATCATTTTAATAATCAGTATCTGTACTCTGACACAAAAAGCCCTTTCAAAATCAGCATATATATTTTTTCATCCTCCCTAATTAGCTTTTATCTTCATTGGAGTGGGTCTCATCTCAATGTTTTAAGTAAACAGGTTCACTGACATAAAGCTTTACAAATAGATGGGAAAATGATGCACCACGGTGCACTCTATCATCCTCACAAGTGATGCTTCCCCTTCTGGTTATAAAATGCCATCAATGAAAAGAAAACAATGGTAAATTTTTAAATTATGCTTTGTGTTGGAGAGCATTGAAGCTGAATACACGTGCATACAGTGTTGCCTGTTTGTTGTTAATAGAGGCTTAAATTGGGATATGTTGGAGACTGCTGAGGCGGGGATTTGGGGATCTAGGCACAGACCCCAACAGTTTTGGAGATAGTGTACTAGAATGCCATCAATAATCAATCGTCCCTTTACAGTTCTTCATGAACTATCATTCTATGCACTTTAAGGAATAATTAATAATGAAAGAGGTTTTTCTTCTCCCAAGTTAAATTTGGAAAGGAGTCAGGTGGGTATATGGTATGTGGGGGATGATGGGATGGTTGTCTATCTGTATAATAAATTTGCTACAGCTCAAAAACACAACCATTCTTTAAGCAAGCATTTGCCCTGCTGTGCAAATGTCTATATAATACCACCTGCACCCACAATAAGAAAGGGAGGAGGAGAAATGGGTGTATGTAAAAAAAAAGAAGAAGAAGCACAAGGACAAATACTAGCTATGCCTTCAGTCCTACGGTTTTTGCTAGTTCTAGCTTTATGGCACCTAGCTCCAAAGCCAGGATGTTCCTACACCTGCAAGACTGACTGATGATGATCTTGCCTATGCTGCAGCTAAAGCAACATAGCATCGCAGCAAATGAGTTTAACAACTTCTGTCACTTTTCCATTTCAATGATATAATTTTTCACTTTTAACAAGATATAGAAAAGGATTATCTTCAGACTAAACACAGAAACAGACCAGAGAAAAACTCCATTTTTCAGGTGCACACAGAGGACTCCAGCTAAGCAGAATTGCTGGGTCACAACTGGGTGCTAAACTCTTGGCTAAGAAATACTGTGTTTTGGGGAATGACAGATAAAAAATATATATATAAACGCAAGGAACTGCTTTATGTAGTAATGTTCCACTTAAGGGATTAGAAACAGAACTGCCAAAGTGTTAAGGAAGCTTAACACAAAAATGGTCAATAAGACTTTTGATATTATAAAGGAGAATTAGTGCACCCCTGAAACTAGGCCTTTCAGAGGTCAAACAACATTCAAGTTTTTCCCTAGAAAGGATACCACTATATACTGCTGATTTTATTTGCATAGTAACAATCATTTTTTCTCACTAATAGTGAGTTAAACAGTAAAACTGAAATCCCTATACAGTAGCAGCTGAACTCAGTGTGAGTCTGAGCATCTTACCAAAAATGAGGCAAAGACAATATCTCTCAAGTCAAAGGTAATCATATCTATTCTGGACAGAAAGAGACAGAGACAGAGAGGCAGAAACTACTGAGCAAATGGATTACTAAGCATATGGATCCCCAGTGCTTTCCTAATCCCAGAGCTATGTTTAACAACTTGTGTACAAACCACTATTTTTATGTTCTGCTAGTATAATATGCCATTTATCATCTTCTGAAATTATTCAGTGACCTACTTTGTTAATTAAACCATTTACAGAGAACTTTTCCTTTAAAGACCCAGACCACTGGCTTAATGAGCATCTCAGGGCCATCAGCTGGCAAGATTATTTATATCTGAATGGAGAATTTTTTTAAGGGGGAGAAAGAGATGGCAATTTTATAGTTTAATGTAAAGGAAAACAACATTTTCTTTCTTGGTTTAACGTATTCTGATTTAATTGCCATATTCAGAAATGTATAGGATTGATGTTAGAAAATAAAAATGATAGAATTTTACAAACGCAGAAATGGAACTCACTGCACCAATATTCTTACTGCTTTTTCACATACAACAATATCATCTTCAGGAAGAGAATACAGAAAGCCCATGGTTTACTCTCAACCAGACGTCTCTATCACAAATACACAGTCAGCAAAGAGGTTAACGATGTAGTAGTTGAGAGAAAAGAAGGAAAATACCCTGAGCTCCTGCCGCAGTAAACCAACCCCTTCCTGCTTCCTAGAAGAGTCTCAGAGTGGCCTGAGGGGATAAGGCACCTGCTTCTGAGACCCAGCAGATCTGACTGAGGAGGCCAAAGGGAGAGAAACACGGGGTGAGGGCATCTGGAGCTTGGTTGGAGCCCAGGGGACTCCCCGTGCTCGGGCATGTCCTCCCAATGCAGCAAACGTGTGCGCGAGCTCCGGGCTGCAGCTGCGCTTGGCCCCGCTGCAGGGAGGATGCGCGGGGGAGGCCAACTCGCCAGCTCGGGGCCCCACAGGGACCCGGAGAAGGGAAAAGCCGCGCGGCCCGTACCTTTCTCTTCCGCTCCATGCGGTCTCTGGGGATTTTCCGTTGTTTTTTTCTCTCCCTCTCCAGAATTTTTTCCTTTTCATCCAGTTCAGCCTCTCGAACTTTTTTAATAGAAGCAGCTGCGTGAGCCATTTTGCAGAGGAAATTAGCGAGAAAGAGGCAGCGGGGCGAACGGTGCCCGCTGGCCAGCAGTGCAGGTGGCTCCGGAGCTCTTCCCCACCGGAGCAGGCGGGCAGCCAGAGCCTCACAGGGCGATCCAGCGCGCCCCCGAGCCGGGCGGGACCGCGGCGCAGCCTCCGCAACGCGCAGACTCCCGCGGGCGCCGCTCTCGGCCCGCACACCTGCACGGGGCGCCGGCGAGCGGGCAGCGGGCCGCGGGGGTGGACGGGAGTCCTGCTCGTGCGCGCGAAAAAGCCTGCCTCAGACACACGCCTCCAGGGAGCTCCGGACAGCTCTCCAGACAGTCCGTCTGCCCACGAAGCCAGGAAGAGGCCACCTCTGGGAACCTGCTGGGAGATGGGTGACTGCTCCAGCTCGCGACCACACCTCTCCGCAGGACGCGGGGGAAATGGTGCAGTCTCGCCGCGGCCCTGCCGCCGCCACGCGCGGCTCCGCTGTCGCGCAGGATGCGCGTGCCTACCCTTTCCACTCTCAACCCTCGCCTCCCTAGAGAAGCATCCGGAGAACAGAATCAGAGCTGCCGATTTTTCGGAGACCAGCAAGGTTGGGAGTTACCTGCAAAGCAGGGGCTAGCGCCTGCACGACCCCACGCGATGCTGCGTAGGGCGGCGGGGGCGGTGGGTGTCCGGGGCGCGCGGCGGCGGCGTTACCGCGAGCGGGGAGGCGGGGCTGCAGAGCAGGCCCAGCCCACAGCCCCAGGCGCGCAAGGCTGGCGCACAGGTATGCGGTACAGTTCAGCAGAAGCAAAGTGATTAAGTCAAAACAGACCACTTTTTCTGGGTGTTCCTATCTATACCCGGGAGGGAGGACATGGAGGATGCGACTGATTAACAAGGCAAAATGAAACGCTGTGTGCTCCAGTGCACAGGCTGCCGCTCCTGCGGAACTGGGCCTCAGTTTAGCCAGGGCTCACAGAAGGCCGAGAACTGCGCGCACTTCTCAGCGGTGAACACGGTGGATGACCCCTCCTCACCCCTCCTCACCCACATACACACAGACTTAATATTTTAGGAGAAAATATATTATCATTGAAAGTAAAATAATCAGATTCTACCTATATCCTATTGGATTAAAAAATTACGAATACAGAAAGTTTCCTCTTAGAAAATACAGTCCTATAGATGGCTGAAGAACATAGTCCCATTCCGACATCATATTGCAGATAACAAGACAATAGCTGTTCTCACAGGGAAAATCCTGCATCTGTAGTACAGGTGCGACCTCAGTATCCATCTCATGCAACATAATTAGCACTGTAAACTAAAACTGCACGAAGAACAGTGAATGAATATCCCATGAGCAGGTAACGCACATCGTGCGGTGACAGAACCCAGCAGTCACCGGATTAGAAGCTTGGCTAAAGGAGGGTCTGTCGCTGTGGCACAGCCCACGCTCATCGCTGGCAGAGAAGTAGAGAAAACAGTTGCACTAGCTGGGTCCCAAACACTTGAGAATTCTGCTTCTAAAAAGACAACAATATCCATTCGGCTTCATTACCACCTAAAGCCTCCTCTCTCCTGTAGAGTCTTCCTTTATGCGGAAACACCCAAGCCATTCTCGCAGGCTTCGGGGCGCATGCTGCGCTTCTGGCAGATCTGTAGCTCCTGGCCCGCTGCTTCCTACTCTGACTCTGCCCCCAGGTTCGTCCCCGCCGCCAAGGCACTGCAAGAAAATCGAAGCCGTCCTCAGCCAAGGTGGTTCCCAGGAGGCAGCAAGGCTGCGGCGGCGCAGGGGCGCCTGGTCCCATCCACTCTCCCTCTCCTGAATGCCTTGGAGCATAACTTGTAACCGCAGGCCCCAGATTCGTGGTCGTCCTGCAGGTCCAGCCTTCTCCTGCGGTTCTCCAGTTGGTGTGGGGGGCTGAAGGTTCTTCCAGGACGCACCCGCCCCTTTGCCCCCGTAGACCCGGCTCCTGAGGCCCCCACTGTCTCCTCTCCCCGCACAGTTCTCAGTGGGGAAGAAAAAGTCCCAGGTACAGCTGGGGACCAGAGTGAGCAGCTCTTGTCAAAAAACACTGGCTCGGTTCATTAGCCCTTAATTAGCCCCATGTAGACCCACTTATAAAATGGGACAGCATATCAACTTCGTTATTTTGTTCTCTAATGCCAGCAAACGTTTATATTTTTAAACTTCAATCGAATAAGTAAAGAAAATTCCTCTGATATGGTTAACTGGGTCTTAGTTTCCAGGACTCTGCTTTTGTACAAACAAGTAAGACTGCTCTTCTCATGAAAACAGGTAATGAATTAGATGTTAGATGTTAGCTTGACAGACATAAATACTGCACAAAGCACTGAGTTTGCCAAATCTTTAAGAACAATAATGACACTGTTTTTGTTTCTATTTCGTGGTAAGATCTTTAGATGAGACATAGAGAGGCAAAGACACTGTGTTTTTATAGCCAAGAGCACTAGATGGCAAATGAGCTGCTCCAGATAGCTTTCCTGGGGACAGGCAGGAGGACTGAGGCTCAGGACTCTGAAATCACCCACCCTGGGAAAAGGAACCCATGCAGAGACAACCCCCCATCAGGCCTCTACTATTCAAACCATGGAACAGGAAGTCTGAGACAACTAGTATGGATATTTTTAAATCAACTGATCACAAGTCCTTTCTAGTGTGCTATTTTCATTTATCATTTCCCCAACCAGGGAACACACTGCTCCCAGAGAAGATGGTTAGCACATCATCACCCTTTTATGAAACTGGGCAGATTAGACATCCAACAGTGAACATTTTGTCTCTCTACAACAAACTCATTCAATACTGAACTATTGACACATGGATCTTTAAAGACCTTTCTAATACACCTGTGTTGCTCCAACTTTCCTGTGATTTCTGTCTGAATTTAAAATCAGTTTCTGCTTTCCTAGGAGAAAGCAGTGCAGACTCACCAGCTGACCTCTGCACAGACAGGGCACCAGGTTCCAGTCCCAGGAGCTCAGAGCCATCTAAGCAACACACACACTGCAGTATGGGGTCTTCCCATCAGGCCTACAGCAGGGCTTTCATCTCCCACAGGCTGAGAGTTGAATCCAGAACAGATGCAGGTTCCTCCCGCAAAGCATCTTTACCATCAGCAGGAAAGCTTGTGTCTGCTGTTAAAAGTAGGAGCTCACTGTGGCTCACACTGAAAGTTGACAGAGACTGCCCTTTGGCAAGAGCAGGCCTCACTTTAATGCCAGAAAAAAAGATGACCATTTGCTGTCCTCACTGTCCAGCACCCCATTGATCAGAATCCAGCCCTCGGCAGAAGCAAGCATCAGGCAGGGCAGCGGTCGATCCCTACTGATCAAGCCATATGCAACCAAATCCCTGCATTTGGCCCCTCCCAGGAGAGGCAAAGTGCAAGTGCCAGCACAATCAGAGTGCAGGCAGCGAGCGGGAAAAGATGCAGGTGCACTAGAGAAGCAGTGACAACATTGCCTAATCATAACAAGGAAAAATATGTATGTTCATTTGAGCTGTGAACTGAAGGTTCATTTACTCTAATCAGGATCTCGGTGTTAAGCCATGTTTGAGATTTTGTGAGTTTTCTGAGACCAATGACTGGTGGTCAGAGCAAGAAAAAGCACATACACTCCCCAAGTCCAACAGTAAACCACCCTCAATCTGCATTGACTTGAAACCAAACACCAAAACCACGTTGATGGTGCAAAAAGACTAAGGTATAGCTTGATAATAATATAAAAGGTCCACTTCCTTTTGATAATAGTGTTTCTGTGAAGAGATGATTTAAAATCACAATGCCCAAAGGGTGTTGTCCTTCCACTTCTTTTTGTTTAATTTTATCGGTACTCTTTAGATATACATAACAATCACCTTCATCATAGAGAGTTTGTATCTCCTTCCACTTTTGCCTGAGGAAAGGAGAAAGGGACGCTCCAACTCCACAACCAAACAGGGGCCTTCCAGAGTAAGGGGCACAGAAGCAGGAGCAGGGTCCAGGCCCTGCCCTTCCCACCTCAGAATCTGGCTCAGAAGGTTCCTAAAGTGTCAGAGAATTTCTACTAGTAACAATGGGAAGCTGACAAAGGAATGAAAAGCTCCTGCGGGGAGGCCTCACAAAGTGTAGGCCATAAATAGTTCCTATTCTGTCACATGGACCTCCTGGGGTTGTGACACAGAGAAAGGGCTACAGAGAAGGGAAAGCTGAAAAAGTCACAGCTCAAAAGGAGAAGAGAAGAGGGTTCTACACCCAGCTGTGTCTCCTTGCCTCCTCCCCTGCTCAGCCCCAATCTCACTCCCTCACTTCAAAGCATGAACCGGAGGACAGAGATGAGAGGCCCAGACTGGCTCTGTGAACCAGTTCTGCCCATGGAAATGGCTGGGCCTGCTCGCTGGCAAACTCTTCTCACAGAAAGTCCCATCACCACAGCTGTTGTTCCTCCTCTTCCTCTTCTATTTCTCTCTTCCTCCTCCTCATTTTCTTCTCCTTCTACTTTTCTTGCTTTGCTGGGGATTTAATCCAGGTGCCTCTGCCACTTAACTGCATCCCCAGCCCTTTATATATTTTATTTTGAGACAGACTCTTGCTAAGTTGCTGTGCTAATCTCGAACTTGTGATCCTCCAGCCTCATCCTCCCTAATGACTGAAGTTACATGTGTGTGCCGATGTGGCCAACTACAGCTTCTAAATTAAATTAACTTTCTATGCTGACTTCAACAGGAATTAAAGAAACAAATTCATTCAAAAATGAGGACAGCCCCACAATGCTAAAATTTCTTTCTTTTTAAATTTCAGATTGAAAATTTAAGGAGTAGGCTTAAATTTTGCCTTTTGAAACATCCTTCGCTTAAAAACTTCCTCACCATCCTTATCCCATCGCTATACAGTTTGGCTTCTACCTCTGGTGCCATGGTTTAATCAAATACAGACCTACAAGGACTGAGATGAACCAGTTTTTAAAATGTAGAGTTGCAGTAGTAAAATCACTGAAGCCCTTGCCCCCATGGAGATGAAAATCTGACCATAAATGATTATTTTCAGAATTTCTGGGACATCTCAGCTATTTTGTCCAAACCACAGTAACTATAACTATCAATATTCATATCTTGAATGAAAAACTACTTTGAGATCTTCAAATGGTGAGTCTTAAGTTTCAAACCACTTATAAATGTTTTCAAAGATCTTCTTGAGATTTCACTCTTCCCATAAATTATGTTTTATTCTCTGGTTCACAGACACTGTTTTCCAAAACAATTACTGATTTTGATAAGAAAGTCATATAGTCTATTAAAATATTGAAACACTTAAGTTGACTTTCTGTTGAAGATTTACTCATGCTTTAAAACACATATGATACTTTCTTTTGATTTTCTTTTCCTAATGGCTCTGGAGTATATTTTGTAGCCTTTTAACTTAGGTTCAAATAAAAAGCACTGAATTTGTGAGTAAAATGTACAGTCACCTTGAGCCTGTTATTTCTAAAGATTGCTGAGGGTGTTTTTGTCACTTCAATTAGAAGTATTATTTGGATAGTTTGATAAAACATGTTTTAGTTAGACTATTTATGAAAGTAAAAAATAGTCTGCTTTATTGGGTGAAACTCTCTTTGTCTTAGGTTTTTTACTGAGTACAACTGACAAAATCATATATATTTAGGGTGTACAACATCACACTTTGAGATATATTGTGAAATTACTACAACCAAGCTATTAACATAGCTGTTTTCTGGCATACTTATAATAATTTTTAATTTCCTCTATTTACATGGAAGAAATTTATAGCATTTATAAATGTATAACATTTTATAATAGCACAAGTCAAAAAATACTCTTAAACAAAAAGATACACTCAGCATCTCACTCTCACCAAGAAATTAAAAGTTAAGTGCCATTCTAAATAATTTCTTGATTTTTCTGTATATTAATACATTTTCTGAAAATAAAAAACTGACAATATATACTAGGCAAACCTATTTTAATCGTTATTCTTTATGTGACTCTAAATCTAAGATAACAACTTAAATTTTCTTGAAATACTCTGTCCTTGCACATAAATTAGCAATGCTTAAAACCTAGTAAACATATATTAGCATGACTGGACAATTATTCAATATTTTTACATCATATGAATTATAGCTCTTTAATGGAATATTCTTGACCAGTAAATAATTAACAAAAACATTTCATTATTTTTCAAAATCAACAGTAGGAAGAAAATAAAATGTAGTAAAATGTGATGCAAAACTGCCAGGGATCAAACAGCAAATGAATGATAACTGTCTAAGGTCTCTAGTTATCTAACCCAAAGTTCTTATCGTTAAAACATAGACATAAACACTTTGGGAAATTCCAATAATCATTTCTATATCCAGTATAATTTCTGGGAGGTGGATACCTCAACAAACATAAAATACTTATGAAACAAGTTGTTTCAATCACAGAATCACTCAAAAACAGTCCCCTCCTGGCTGTATAGCTCATACCAGGGAAACTGAAGTGTTACCATTTGGTCATTTTTCACTTGGTGCAAATGACTATGTGTCCATGGGTATCTGGTAACTTTTATGAAGTTGTAAACATCTGGATTATTACTTCTGCATGATAGTACATTAAACAGTCCTTCCCCCACCCCCCATAGATACAGACATGATCTGTTTTCATTTCTTTGCCACATTCCTTAACTTACAAGTAAAGTCTGCTCTTAGCCATTCCTTTTTTCATTTTAGGCACAACCAACAGTTTTATACCTATTCTTGCCACCTCATAGTCCATAAATATAGAAACCAACATATAAAATTTTAAAAGCCTTCTTTGGAAACTACATTTTTAGGGAAAGGCACATTTGAATCTTTTCTGTGACATGGTCTTTATATAACTACTAAGTCAGATCAATAACAAAAACACTAAGTACATACATGCACAATGAATGTTTGCAGTATTTGAAGCATGACATCACTGGCTAATGAAAAAACTAAACATACTCAATAAAATACAAATAACTTATTAAAAGCCACAAGTAGCTAACATGACAATAATGAATTACTAAGAAAAATGGAAGGAGATGGAACTACCAGAAAATAAGTGAGAAAACTATTTGTTTCCTTAGTGTATTTCCCAAGCAAATTTGAACTCTCAGAAAATTTCCTGGGTAAAAAGGCAGAAATGGAAGACCAATGTTCATTCGAGGTACACAATTCAACAGCAAGTCCTCTACACAAACTCCTGAGACCTCAGAAAGAAATATTCATAGGCTGAGAGTATAAAATAAACGACTGTCCCTTCAACAGATGAACAGCCTGGGCATTCATGCTCAGATGTCAGACAAAATTCCAGCCTTGAACATGGTTTAGGATAATTCCCAAGTCCCCTGTGACCATGCAATCAATGTGTCTAAAGTTGATGTGTGTCTATCTGAAGGGATCACTTTCATCCGTGGCCTGAAATTATCTGCTTAAGTAATTTTTCAAGGACAAGGATCAGCTCTTAAAGTCTCCCGGGCATATGGCAGAAGCAACACAGCAGAGAACCAGAGATATAAGATTTCAAATCCTGGAACTATGAACGGGGACAGAGCAGAAGACACAATTCTGTTCCCCAGTGTGGCATCGTTTGGCCAGGTTAAACAATCTGAACTCTTCCAGCATGGACTCTCAGGACCCACGCCACACCGCTTTGTGTAAGGACAGGGTAGTAGAAATGATAAGCAAACAAGCAACACAGCCATTAAACAGTAGCATATCTATGCTCAATCATATATATGCTCAGCACAGAGCATTAAAGCCAGGCCCTTCACATTGAGCCACGTCCCCAGCCCTTTTATTTTCATTTTGAGACAGAGTCTCACGTTCCATCACTAAGTGGTCCCAGCAGAATGCAAGTCCTGCCTCAGCCTCCTTCGATGCTGGGATAACAAGCAAGTGCCACCTAGGCTAAAACAGCATATAATACTGAACTTTAATTTTAGGCTTTACACCATGATAGCACCGAATTCCTAGGCTGATGGGCAGCTTTCCTTCACATAGTGATTCAGGGATTCAGATTCCTTCTGCTTGGTCCCATTGCATAAGTGCTCAGACATGGGCTTTGGAGGTAACAACCATGAAAGCCCGAGCTCATGAAGGAATTTATCCACGAATGTGTTCACAGTTCCCTAGAATCTTGCTTCATGTACTTCCAGTCAGCTTCAGACAGCACAGAAAAGGCATCTACTCTTCTCTTAAAATCAGACAGAAAGTTATTTCCCTTTCGTAGGACAGTCAGGCAATTTCTGGAAGATGAACACCTGAATAGGGTCTTTGCAACACCAACAGGAGTGACTTCCTGATTAGGGAGCATGAATCATTAACTAGCTGTCCCTTGTTTTTGTCTATCTCCCTATCGATCCATCCATTTATCATCTAACTGTCTCACTGTATTTTAAAGCAAACTGTAAGGTAGCTCCCCAACCATGTTATGGAGTTCAGGATTTATCCAGAGAAATGTGAAATCACTGGAAAGAGGGACTTGAGCTTCAGTCTAGAAATGTGAGTTTGATTTTTAATTTTTTAAATGTTCAATCAACACATAATAATTGTTCACATACATAGGCTACTGTGTAATGTTTCAAAACATGTATAAGATGTAACATATTTTAAGAGGGAATTACAACATTAAACTTTCAAGCATTAAAAAAGTCACCAAAATCTAATAAATAATATGTATAATGGAAAAATATAATCGAATTTTTCATAAATTGTAAATCTTATATGAAAAATTAACTTGATAGCTTTAGCAGACACTTGAGGTAATATTTAACCCAATTATCTTTTGTAAAGTAAAATATGGGTAGAGTTCCTTTCTGTTTCAAGTTCTGTAATACACTTAGCTTTCAATCCTATGTCTTTATAAAGATTAGTTACTTCTTTCTCTCTAATTTATTTAACAATAGAGTAGAAATGGCATCAACAAATCTTAACAAAATGTCCCCATTCCCTATATAAATAATGACTGATGCCCAGCGCACTCTATGAGCATATAGTTTGCCACCTACTCTATATTATGTATGCATTTTTCCCTACTGGTAAAATCATATGCTTCCCAAGAGCCAGGTATGTTCATTTCAAATTTTTATACCAATTTCACTTATTATTCCAATTATATAACTTAAGCCTCTCTTATTACATTGTCTGGGTGTTAAATGTCCATTAAAAGCTCATATGTTGAAGGCTTGGTTCCCATTATAGGAGTGTTCAGAAGTTGGCTTTAGAGGTGATTGGATCATGAGGGCCCTGAGCTCATGAATGAATTCATCCATTTATGGGTTTGTAGTTTAATGGGCTTGTTATAAAAGTGAGCTCTCTCTTTGTTTCTAGGCTACCATGAGATAAGCAGCTTTGCTCTACAAGGCCCTTCTGCCATAGTATTTCTGTCTCACACAGGCCACAGGCCTAAATGTAATGGAGCCAGCTGACCACGAATAGAACTCTCCGAAATCATGAGCCAAGATAAAGCTGTCCACCGTTAAGTTAATCTTTTTAGATATTTTGTCGCAGAGATGGAAAGCTAACAAATACAATCATCAAATGAAATATGAGTAAAAAAGTTGTTTATGATAATATAAATGCTTCCTAAGGACATGATAAATATGGGTCCCTAGAATAATACTATTGAACTATAGGTATGCCTGAAATAAATGTGAAGATATGGAAGGAGAAAGCTTTGGAAACCTCTATTTTATACTTAGATCATTTTACAAGAGACTTGCTAGCCAGAGTGCCACATGCCTATAATCACAGTTACTTGGGAGGCTGAGGCAAGACCATTACCTCTTAAAAATCCTCTGTAATAATAAAACTAAGACAAACTTATAACACCATGGGATGAAAATTAGTGAACATGAAAATCACTGAAAATTGGTGAACATGAGTACATGAGAAAGTGAACTGATTAGCCCCAATAACAATATAGCTCACCAATGGCTTCAGCATTAAAGGTTAGGGTTGGCCTCAAGCAAAATAAAGGACCATGCCACAAAGCCTTTGTTTTAAATAGAAACACAAAACAAAGAACAATCACTATTGACTACCAAACAGACTATATTCCAAATAGGTCTGCAACAGGTTCTTTTAGAAATAGATTTATTACCAAGGCAAAGCAATAAATGGACAGGAGTTAGAACACTTTTTCACTTCTATAATTGATCCCTAAAATCTGGCTTAGTAAAAGAAGAAACTGGCCCAGTTACAGAAATAAATATAGACGTTCACAGTCAACTAGACATTAGTTTGGCATGCCTAAGATATATTGTGAAGAAAATTGGTCCAAAAAATGTTTTTTACTCATATATTGGAAATAAAACATCACTTTTCTCCCACCAAAACAAAAACAAACACCACTCACAACCACATGATGGTCAGAACTATGAATACAGTGAAGATAGTAAGAGGAGCATCTATATCTCAGGCATCCTTCTGCTTAGATATTTTCTCTGCAGTGTCAGCATCAGAACTTTTACAGATGGAAAAATATTTATGGCTCTACCGAAGAAGAGCTGACTGTAAATTTGGAGGAATGCTCTTGGACAATCAGAGCAGAGGGTTTGATTATCCTCCAAACCTCTGGAACTTCTGAATAAGGGGCCCATTTCTATCCAGAATGAATCCCACATTATAAAACTTCATGCTAGAAAAGTATCTGCTGCTACAAAAATTCCACAAGCCACTGAAATAAGCAACATAAATGTATTGTGATGTGTGTTCATAGAAATTAGTGTAGAATGGTAGCCCTCTGCTGGACAAGATACTAATGTCAGCGGCTCTGTATCTCCGTGGAGCTCGGTGTTTCTATTGGTTCAGAGACTACTTTAAAGCTTGCTGCATGAATTTCTTAGTTGCTTTGCAGAACAGAGACAGCAAGTGTCTTCTCTGTCAAGCCATACTATAGTGCACTGAGCTACAAGAATCTAACACAAATTATAAATCAAAGGACTAGGTTTTTCCTGACTAAAAATAGAAATTGAAACAAAGCAAATCCTATCTGCGCATGAGCAAGATATTTATAGGTTCTCAGCTGCAAATCCCTACTTTGCATTTCTCTTAACCTCATCATAGGTTAGATTAAAATATTTCTAGCCCATTTAAAAAGACATTTGTTTATAGTCTCAGGCAGTACAGTAATAGACATCAAGTTAGGAGTAAGATATATTATAATGTACAGTGCAGTATGACCAGGATTTTTTTGTTTATAGAGTACTGTGCAAATTTCTAACCATGATAGGAGTTACCCTAGCATATGTATCTCCTAATTTATACATACAAACACTTTCTGAAGCATGTGAGATCCTAGAATTATACTCTATACAGAAATGATTCTTCATGTTTGTTGCAGACATAATTGGAAAATTATTTGGGGTGTGAAAATAACAATAACACTTAAAATGAATTTCTTGAAATAGTTTCTTGTGATCTTGGATCAATTTCTGGTTCCACATAGCTAATGTTTTCAAAATTCAAAATCTTTCTAAACAGTGGTACTTGGAAATCTCTTGCATTAAACTTTCTCCTCTCTTTACTGTGTCTGTCACAGCTGCTTCCTAAATCAATGGATAAGTCTTGCCGGGTTCAGTCTCTCCAACTTTTCCATTCTCACTTGATAGTCACCTCTCAATTCAGCTAAAGGACTAAGGAACTCTTTTCCAATTCTCCAAAATGAAGGAGTACCTGGGCATAGTGGTTTTTTCCTATAATCACAGCACTTTAGAGGCTTGAGGCAAGAGGATCTCCATGAGTTCAAGGCCAACCTGGGCTACACAGTGAGTTCAAGTCCAGCCTGAGCTGCATAATAAAACTCTGTCTCAACAAACAAAAAACCCAACAAAAATGCAGTAGCAACATGATTTTGTATCTCAGTTCAGAAACTGGGCCTCTGCTTTGATATAAAAATTTTATTTCTGGGTTGGTAACATCATTAGGACTAGGACTTCAGCAGCACAACCCACAGACAAGATCTGCCCAGGACCAACTGCCAAGAACTCCACTGAACACCCACAACATCTCCTGAATGTCCTTCTCCACGCTGTATCTCTGCGCTGGGATGCCCTCGAGTGCTTCAGACCCACTGGCTGGGGTTTAACGGCCACTGCCGGAGCCCTTTCCACCCCACTTCCGCGTGTACCAGCTCCAGTCCTTGCTGCTGCCCCTGTCTGTGACTAGATACTGCCAGGAGGAGCCCCGAGATAGCCCACATGGTAGCAAAATTGTTTTTTGCTTTCTCCTATTATTTTTGAATCCCACTAATTTTAAATCACATTTCACTTGCTTTTCTTTTTATGGCCCCACATTTTCCTTCAGTTCTTTTTTTCACAATACATGTGATCTCCACAATTCCTTTTTCTTCATCAAAATAGAGAGCATCAGATCTTTTTGTGATAATGATGTTTTTAAAAACTTATAAGCCAAATAAGTGTTTTTCTTTGTCTCCATATTTCCCAGCCCAGAATTCCCATTGCGACTATGTCAAAATCAAAAACACACATCCAGCTGGGTGAGGTGGTATAACCACAGCACTCTGGAAGGCTGAGGCAGGGAGATCCCAAGTTTGAGGACTAAAAGGGTAGATGTAGCTCAGCATGAAGGCCCTGAGGTCTGGCTCCAGTACTGCAATCAATCAGTTGATCAATCAATTTTTTAAAAGACTGCAGCATTTTGCCCATGGAACAGAATCCTTAAATAAGAGTTGTACTCCGCTGTAGCTTGGTGCTGTTGTGAAGCAGCCTGATGGGAAAGCCCTTGATGGCAAGACGTATGCCCTCAAAACAGAAACTGGGACTCCACTCCCTTTCACTCTGGGTTTTTCATGTCCCAGCATAAGGTGAGCAGATTTCCTTTTCCATGTCCCCCACCATTATGTGGCTTCCCCACCACAAGCCCAAAGCAACAAGACCAACCAATCATGGACTGAAGCCTCCTGGACCACGAGCCCAAATAAACCTTTCCTCTTCATACGCTGATTCTCTCGGGCATTTTGTTATCTGGACAAAAAGCTATTTAACATATTCTCAGCTTACATGTGAAAAAAGATACAGACTAGAGAAGGATAATGTAGAATAAGGAGGTCTAGCGTCCAACCTGTTTCCAGTGTTGCCTAATACCTATTAAATCCTAGGTTCCCAACGCCTTCTGACCTCTAAAAAACACTGGGATTTTCTTCTGAGGGAGAGGAGAGGCACGAGGGAGGAAGTCAAAAACTATAATACTTTTAAGCCAAATATCATACTTTTATTATCAATATAGGCTTATACATCTCATTCTTATTTTATATTTAAATAAACATTTAGTTGTGCACTGACATTTCATTTCCTGAAAAATCACTGATGGACATATCTAATATGTATATGCTATCAATTTTATATAGCTGCCTTTTAAAATACTGACAATAAAAGCTTAGTACTCCTAAATGTTGATGAATCATTAAAGGCACAAGTATTTGAGTAATGCACTGCAAAGGTACTACAGCAATATTTCAAATGGGTTTTGCTTAGTACTAAGCAGGATTCTAAATTATTTCAATCATTTAAAATAAATGCATACTGACAGATACCAGAGTGACTTTTGAGTACTTTCAAAATTGCCATTAAAACATCACTAACATTCTTTTCCTTTACTTCAAAATATATTTTCCACTTAAAACAAATTTTTAGTTTTGGAAAATATTATTTTTAAAACAGTCAATGTTTTTGTACCATGAAGTTTATCAAACTCTCTCAATTCCTGACAATCTAAGCATGTATTTCTTAGCATTTAATATTGTCTTTTCTTAAAGGAAAATGTTTTAAGAAAATAAGTGGAAAGGATGAAAAGCTTCCAGTCATCTTGACTTAAGCCATATCACAATATTTGCATTCCACAGTGAGCCCTATTTCATTTTACACTATGCTTTATATCAAATTAAGTTGTAAAAATTCTATTTGTGTTTAATCATATCAGGATTAGACCAAAGCTGGATGGCATTTTATGTCAGTTTGATGAAACAGGTAATATTTTATTTAAAAAAGTATAATGGTTTTTCTGAGTAGGGGAAGGTAAGTACATTAGTTAAGTAACAAGAGGAAAACCCATTCTGTGAAGAAGCTACCAAACTAAATACCATGATACATTGGCTTTCTCTTTTGTCCTGCTTCCTTCTCACTGTCTGCACTCCCTACATTGTGTCAACAGCACCAAGCTACAGCAGAGTATAACTCTTATTTAAGGATTCTTTAATTATGCAACACATTTTTAGGCTGTAGTAATTGAGCATAATTTACATACTAAAATCTATTACTCTCACTACAATACCTACAAAGCAGTCAGAGCCACCATACACAGCCTATGCCAGGTCCCTCTCAGCAAACAGAAACCATCAATCTGTGCAGATTCTGTGAATTCTAGCAGTGAGCCCCATCAGAAAGCAATACACATGCACTTTTCCATGGGCCGAATTTGGGAGAGTAAATACTCATCATCAAAATGCACTATTTGGCCACCATGAGTGGATGGTCACAATGTGGACTGGCAGAGCCCTGCACAGAGAGACTGAGTGCTCACTTGAAGACAATCCAGTGAGACAGCAAGGAAGGGTGGCACTGGACAACTCCGCAGATGACAAACAATCTTAGCCAGGTGATGGAATTGAAGGAGTGACATTTTTGCATAGAAAGGGCCAAATGAAAGAGCTCTTGATAACCTTGGAGAGAGCTGGTATTGATCTCGCCTGAGGCACATAGGATTGTGCAAAGAAGTTCAATTTACTGAGCAGCTAAAAGGAAATCCAAGGTTGATTTTCACCCTAGTTCAGTGAACCAGGAGAGCAGTGTAGCAAAGTGGGCCTATTAGTCCTGAACTGGTGGTATCCTTTCTTGCTTTGGAAAAAATAATACAATAATAGCGAAGTTATGGCTGCATTTTGGTCACCAAAAGCTTCTTTACCTAACCTCACTGGAAGATAAATGTGGACATGCAATGATGTGACGGCCAGCAGAATCCTGTAAGTGTTCTTACAGAGCATGAATTCCCCTCCCATTCTCTGTCCATTTTGCTGGACATGAGACACTTGAGATACCAGCTCAGGCTGCGAGGTAGAAACCTAGTGGTGATAATCTAGAGCATCGAGACAGAAGAACCCTGGGCTCCTGACCCCACAAGGGGCCTGGCCAACCCCAGGTTGCCTCCACCTGGATTTATGTATTTCATGCATGAGAGAAGGGACCCCGGGTCTCATTTAAACACTGGTTCTTTGAGGTGTCATTGGTTCCAGTGATCAGTCAATTATTTACTTAATCAGCTATCCTAAGACACCAGGATCCTTTTTGTGAAGAACTTGTCAAATGGGTGAAAAAGCATGTCATAAGGAGATCTACACAGTGACATGGCCTTCATGAAACAGAAAAGGCTGGCTTCCATCACAGGCATTAAATGCTTGGTTAGCTTCCAAGAGCTCCTGCTTAAATTTTATAGGAATTGGGATGAACACGGCAAGACAATGGGACACGAACTATACTACCTTGGCTGATTGATTTATGCACCTTTTGAAATATTTGCCAATGCAGCACCCTAGAGAAAAGGATTTCTAATCAGATAACATAAATCTTTGCAAACCCATCCTGCTTCAGCCTGGTGCTAGAACAGTGGGTGTGGCAGGAATAGAAAGGTGCTCAGACATCAGGAGGCAGCCCCTAAGACGGCCCTACCCTTGCCCATGGATACATAGGAGACCCTGCCTGGTGATCCCTCAGAACACAGGGATGCTGGGTGCAGATGGGGAGAGGCTTTCTGGGAAACTGGCAGGGAGGAAGCTGACTTTATTTATACTCACTTGCATGTGAGGCCCGAGAAAATTTGAACTTCAGGATGTTGCTGTGAACCCAATATGAACTGTTCCAACCAAAGCTCAAGTTGAACTGTAGCACTGCTGGAAGGCATTGCTGCTTCTACGAGGTGATTAGGTCAAGAGAAAGACTTTCTCATTTCTCCAGAGAAGCAGTTCCTGCTCTCAAGGAACTGCACCAGTTACTGCCAGCACAAGTTGTTATGAAGGGCTGGGCTTTCGTGGCTGCTCTCTTGCTCCTTCCCTTACCTTGTGACTCCTTCCTATGTCCCTGCTTCCCTGCCCACCTCTCTGCTATATATGAAGGAGCACAGGGCCCTCACCAAAAGCAAGCAGATCACAGCGTCTTGTTCCCCAGCCTCCAGAAGTGTGGGCTGGGGAAAACTCTTTTCTCTGAAAAATATCCATTCTCAGATATTTTGTTGTAGTAACAGAAAATATACTAAGACACACATGTTCACCAGCCTTCATTGCCTGAGTTACAGTAAGCTACTATTAGTCTACATGCATAAAAACTATTATACAAGATGAATATGACCATGCATGGACAGAGAGATGTATAGAATAAACGTATTCAAAGAAGATACTAATTAAGGCAAAGAGTAAAGATTTCAGAGTTTATGGCACTGGCTGTAAAGCAAAAGATAAATCATATGGGCAGGAAAATCTGAGAAATAATTTAGTAATGCAGATTTTCATATATAACTCCAAACTAGTCTTGACCAATCCAAGTATTTGAGGTTCTTCTTTTCATATAATAAAAAATTTGATTTTCGATAGTTATTAGTAGAAACGGAAATACATGATATTCATTTCATTTATTCTAACTTAAGACTCTTTCCTTGGTTTGGATCATTTAACACATGATTTATCTTTACTCTACTGAAGATAATAGAATAACAGGAAGAAATAACATAAGTGTATCCCTAAACAACAGTTCAAGACCTGAACATCTGTCTTTGTGCCTGAAGCCAATCACAGACAAACCTCTTCTCTTGGTCCTGCAAAATCGTTATTAAAATGGCTTCAAATAGAAAGTGCCATTTCATGTACACCCTTAATATTCACATACAAGTATAATTTTAGAGTTCTAGGAATATATACACCAAATCAAAAGCTAAATGGAAAAAGCACAAAGGGAGAAAATGCAATACAATAAAAAAAAATGTTCTGCTTATCAACACAGCCACAGAGAAGCCAGTCTCTCCTACAAAATGAAATCTAGCAGTACCAGCAGTGAAGAGTAACCCTGCTTATTCCACACTGGGAACCTCACCTCCCATTACAGAACGCCTGCTCTCCATGCTCCAGTCCTGGTCAGTGAGAGTGTGGCCTGTTACCTTTGCTGCTCACTGTTCTCTGATTCCCCACAGTAGTTGGAAATCTCATGGTGATGCTATTCTTTCCAAACACCACTGGGGGCCAGTCATGCTCCAGCCTGCCTTCCAGCCACACCCAAAACCTGAAACCCCAGCCAAACAAAACCGAAGTACAGTTACAAACACGGTACTCTCTCACTCAACACAAAGAAACGAACACAAATTTAATTGTACTTTCAAAAGTTCAACATAAGAGTAAACTTTTGCTAGAAAAGAAATGGAAGCTGGTTGATATTAAACACCTCCATCAAACCCAAGATAACTACATACGTTTCTTGTCTTGACTGTGGTGACAGCTTTTTGGTTTTTACAGATATCAAAACTTACCAAATTGTACACTACATTAAGCACCTATTGTCAGTCACATTTGCTAAAAGCTGTAAATGAAACAATAATAGCTAAATCCACTGTTAATAAAACACAAGTTACTGAATCCACTGCGATTAATATATATATATATATATATATATATATATATATATGTATTCCTCTTTATTGCAGTAAATTGTAAATTTCTTCTGGGCTTCTTAGTGCCAGAAGTAACTAATTAGAATCCATAAACAAAGATTCCCCTTTCAATAGGTGTCCACATTTTAAACCTTTGTTATATAAATGTGTTTCCTTTGATTCTTGCTTTCTCTAATGACGTCAAGTCTATCTCAGATAAGACTGATAAAAAAAGGTCTTTATTTATTTATAAATCTAGGCTTAAACAAAACAGCACAGGCCCATTTTTAAAACTGATTTCCTCCTTGCTTGCTCTTTTCCGCCTTTCCTCCTTCTCACTGCTTTTACTCTACCACAAACCTCCTTAAGGAGATATGATTTGCAGACATGTTAAAATGAATAGAAAAAAAAAGGCCTACTGCAATTTACATGTGCTTCAACATCCAACTCTATTTAAATGTTTATTCAATGTGCTGGCTGCACATTTGCTAGGAAAACGGATCATCACCAAATGAGAAAGAGAAACAAAGGCAGCAGCTTAGAAAGGTGCATGAAGATTTATTCATTTCTAAGTGATTCATAAGGCACCTTGGTCCATGAAAACACTGACCAAGTTCATCGCAAATTTGGGGCAGATTTTCAGGCAAAGGAGAATTACAATGAGTGCCAAACACCAAGTTCTTGGTTAACACAGACTCAATACTTTGCTTTAAACTCTACTTCTGAAAAACAGATAAAACCGACCTCAGTGAATTTTTAAATGGATGGTGGTTGCTGTCTCTAGTGATGCCTACAGCAGTCCTGGCAGTGTGCCCACCTAACCCCAGACAGAAAGGTGACTTCAGGCAGAGGACAGCAGACTCTCATCTAATGATTTGCTAAACATGCTGGCACTAGAGTACGATGAACAGATTTTCAAACAGGAAACTGCTTCTAATAGAAAAGATGAACTTGGGACTAGAAATGTGCAATTAGGGCCTATGCTTGTAGTGAAAACAGTAATTGAATGATCTGAAAGATTTTCCAAAGCTTCTCAAAAATACCCAATATAGTGCCACAAAACAGCAAGCCACCTGAACACCGTATCACAAATTCTCATAGATTAAGACAATATGGGCATAATAATGGTCATTGCCAGCTCTCCAAATCTGCGGAACAGTACTATGAGCCATTTAAAGCATCTCATATTCTCATGTAATAGTTATGAATCCAAAGAAGTTAAATGATGGGCTCAAAGCCAAAAGAACTGAAGCTAGAGTACAGTTTTTCTAATCTCCATTCCAGCACTTTTTCTACTGGGTTCTTTAACTCTTAGAAATCTTATCTTCTTTTTAGCTATTCAATTTTTAGAAGCATATGTTTATGTCTGTATAAAAAATGTGGAAGAAATTTCTTATGCCACTTGCTATGTAATTAAATAACATAGTACATACAAGAAATAAGAGCTAAAATAATCGTTGCAAACATTTACTAACCATACACAAGATACAGTATGACAATACTCTATGTACTTCCCATGCATTGCTTACTTAATCCTTACAATAATATGAAGTAGCAACTATTCCAATTTAATAGGCAACTTAATGAAGATTATAGAATTCAGTTGCCCAGAATCAACATGAAGTAGATGGCAAGGATGAGGGGAAATCAAACCACAGAGCACAGTGAGAAACTTATTCCAGGGTGCACAGCCAACTTCTGGCAGAACCCAGTCTCTCACCCAGCTCCTCTTGACCTCCAAGGTGCCTGTGAATTAGCTGTCACTGTAAATGTGGTTTCTGCAGCCCCTGGGGTCCTGCACTCCTACAGGCCTTCGGCGTCCCTAGCCAGGCCTCCTCCCACCACTCCTGCCTGGCATCTGCAAGGTTACTTCTTTCCACTCCACTGGCCTTAACTTCACTACATTCTAATCCTTGAAGTTGGTGCTCCACCACAATGAGGGGGGCACTGTCATATCCCTTTGCTATTTTCTATGAAGTATGGATTATAATTTAGAGGCCAGATGTCATTCTAAATAAGCCAAATAGTCTCACCCTAATTCTTACCTTTGCACATTATCATGTTTCAAAAATAATTTTGACAGCATGTGTTGGCTTGATTCAAACAATCTGACAAGGGCTGGGGATTTAGCTCAGCGACATAAGCACCTGCCTTACAAGCAGGCGGTTGTGAGTTCAATCCCTGGTACAGATTTAAAAAAAAAAAAAAAACAATCTGACAAGAGGAACAATATAGAGAGTGGATCCACATGATTTTGTCTTATAAGGAAAATTCCCAGTATCCACCAAGCTCCATGCTGATTTTGGTTTTCCTGTTGTTGTAATGCCTATGATTACAAATCCTTAACTTTCATACCAAATGTCCCAAAAGTGCCCTAAACCGTAACCCCTGCATATGCGTGGAGTCTGATGCGGACCTCGGTGGACTCACTCTCAGCAAGGCCACGCATCCGGGCAGAGTGGATGCCCCGGGATGGAAAACAGAGCAGGACACGTGGCCTCTAGCACTCAGACCCCGCTTTGTGGCCAGACCACATCCACCTGCTCACTGTGCCTCGATGCCCTCGTGCGAATGTCAGTTGTCATCAGGTTGACACAGAGTAAGGACACGGTAATGCTAGCCACCATTGCTGAGACCTGAGTTTGATCATTTCTGCACTATTGCTTCATTTTTCTGTTTTAAAAAGCACAGCCACAGTCATTTGGGTAGTTTTGCTTTTTAATCATCACTCAAATGCTAGTTGGAATGAGAATAATAACTATACTTTGTCAAATGTAATGGGGACAAACAAAATTCACATTTTAAACCAAAAAATGCAGAACAAAAATCACATCTCAAAAAAGGTTGTGCCAACATGAAATGTGATCAAAAGACTTCCTATTTAGCTTGCCTAAAATTTTGAATTCAGAATTCAAGGTAAGCTGGGACTGATGCTTTTTCTCCTTTCTTCGTCACACTGAATAGAGTCAAAATCTTGGGCTGTTCAGACGCATGGTCAGCACGACACTGACAGTGGCCAAAAAGCAGCATGTGAAAAGCAGCGGGCATGGCTTGTGCAGCAGTTTTCTGGAACCTGGATATCCATCATCCCTTTTTATGCCATCCTCCACGGCTCATCCTACTCTGACACTGATGGACTACTGATGGGCAACACACACCAGGGGGTAGGTGTACACCTTCAGCCACCATCCTGCCTTGGCCGGAATTCACATCTGACACAGCCAAGCAGCTTATGGAAAGCACAGGACATGTGGGTGACGGTGACCAGGGTGCCCACCAAAAAGGCCAGCATCTATTCTGCTTCAAGCAGCTATGGTCAAGTGGGAATCCTAGATGGCCTACATCATGTCTAGAGAAAAGCCAGAATTTCAGACTTTTATACAAACCCTTCTGATAACAATTTGGCAGCTAACTCAATTTTTAAAACATAATGTGAGCAAAATAGATACCAATGTGGGTTCATATATTTTTAATCCCATATTTCAAGGTAAAGGAAGAAACGTAAATAAATATACATATATAAAAACAAAAGAAAAAGACTGAAACTCATGTTTTAAGCCTTTTAAGAAAGTTTTTAATCTTTATAAGGTCAAGACTAGAATTATTTAAAAATGAGTTTTTCAGGGTTAATTCTTAAATAAAGTCCTAAAAAAGGAAATCTCAGAATAGTGTTTCATACTGCCATTTAGGTTTTTTGTTTCAGAACTCATTTTAGCATACTATAAAAATATTTTTAAAAAAACTAAAGACAAACTTTCAAAACTTGAAGATAGATTTGCAACATATGATCGCAAAAGGAAGGAGCTCTTAAAAATAACAAGGAACCAGGAAGCAACAATACGAAGGCTAGAAGATGACAAGAGGATTTATAACCTAAGAGTAAAATATGTGAATGAAGATGCAGTGACAAATACAAATGAAATAAAAAGTCTATTCACAAAAATAATTAAGGAAAACTTCCCAAACATAGATAATGGAAGTGAAGTTCAGATAAATGAGGCATACAGAACTCCAGCCAGCTACAACAAAAATAGATCTACACCAAGACATATAGTAATCAGGATCCCAGAAATCCATCACAAGAACAGAATATTAAAAGCAATCGGAGAAAAGAAACACATTACCTATAAAGGGAAACTCATCAAAATCACAGCAGACTTCTCTACGCAAACCATCAAATCAAGAAGAGCTTGGAGTGAAATATTCCAAGCCCTGAAAGAAAATAACCTCCAACCCAGAATGATGTACCCTGCAAAACTGTCTCTCAAAATTAATGGAGAGACAAGATATTTCCATGACAAAGAGGAATTGGGGGATTTTGTGACCACCAATCCAACCCTGCAAAGAATACTGAAGGACATTCTAGAGAGAGAAAATCACCAGGGTTCCAGGAACAATGGCAGAAAGTCCTCAAAGAAAGGGGCAGGCAGTGGAATGAAGGAGAGAAGTAAACAAACAATGACAGAAAAATAGCATGGCAGAGATAAGACAGAGAAGATTGGTTATATCACTGTTTTATCTTGACTGATTTTATTTGAATCTGGTATGCTTGAGAGTATCAAGTCTGAGAGTAGAAGCAACTACTCTGAAGATGACAAGATTCAATAGGATACCCATTCTGGTTTGATTATTAACTGCCTTTGAAGTTCTATAATGTCTCCAATGTTTAGATTTTATTAATAGTGTAATGCAATGCTAAGTTTAATTATACTATGTTTGACAATATAGACAATTTTATTGAAAACAAGAGACATCATAGTAACTATCGTAGATCACCTAGTATTGTGGTTTTATATGTCCTTTTCATTTCATGTTTCTCTAGGAATTTGTATTGCTGACTTGTTTTGATTTGTTTCTCCCTGTAATACAGAAAGGCTAGGTATACATGTAGAGACTTATACATGTGTAGAACTTCTAAGTAGTTTACGAGAATGGATTATAGTTATTGTAAAGAAAAAAAAGAGGAAAAGAAAGTATTCTAAAGGCTATAACTGCATGTATGTTTGAGTGTGTGGGATTGATAACCATGTTGCTAAGTGTTTGTTGGATGGATGAACAAAACTGATTGCAGTCTCACTGTTTGTATGTCCACTTTGTAGGCCTTACTTCTGTAACTTGAGCAACTACTTCTAAGAGGAAAATATGTAATTATCAACTAGTGATTTCTTACAGGTTACTATTCTTGGTTTTTTGCTTTGTTTTGTTCTTGAAATTTTGTATTTCTACCCTCTTTCTGTTTCAAATTTTTTTCTTTAAATTAAAAAAAAAATTTTAAGATGCCAAAAAAATTAGATTTTAGAAGAGGAGGTAATTAAAAGAATCAATTGATGACATAAAATGGCAGTTTATGAAAGATTGAGAACTTTTATAAAAGATATGTTCAAAGTTAAAATGACTCAAAGAGGAGATTTCATTGAAAAGTCTCAATTTGGGGGAAAACTTTTTGAGCTACCAGGCTTTTCTGTATTAATAAAACCATTTTATTTCTGTTAGATGATTCCTCAACTGTCCAAAGGATAGAGTCCTGGAGTTCATGCAGTCTTTACTTGTTGATTGATTTTACACATACAACAAAGCTCTAAATAAGAAAAAAAAATCACACCCTATAGTATTTCAAAAAACCACTCACAGCTAGGCACAGGGGCCCCAGCAGTGAGGGAAGATGAGGCAGGAAGATCTCAACTTCAGGTCTCACTTGGTCAATGTACAAGACCTTGTGTGGAAATAAACAGGACAAAGAGTGTAACTCAAAGGTAAAGCACCCTAGGTTTGACACCCCCCCCCCAGTATGAAAGAAAGAAAGAAAAGAAAAGAAAAAAGAAAAGAAGGAAGAAAGGAAGGACTATTAGTGCTGTTGTATGACTAGAAGAAAACTAGTATGCCCTGTAAAGTGTCAATTATGTTTAGATCCCTCTTTCATCTACTTTTTAGAGTGTATGGTTTGCTCCTTTTGACTATAAACCTTAGATCCTTTAAGCGGTGATAACACGGCTGTCCGGGACGCTCCTTCTATAAGGTCCGGGTCTTCCTGCCCATTGCCCCCTTTCCTGCTATACCTTCCTCCGGATGGTAGGCAGAGGAAACGCTGGAGACACAGTTCACATTCTTCAATGCTTTGATGATAATAAAAATGAATGTGCCGTATTAAAAATTAAACCCAGAAGGCTGGCAATCAAGCACGGCAGGATATAGATCTGCAGATCAAGCACGGCAGGATATAGATCTGAGATGTGGCCCGGTTCTCGCCTGGAGACTGGGACGCGGTGATGGTACTACTGGGTCTTAGAAATGGCTGGCACCATGGTGAGAAAGCCCAGGCCCCTGCAAAAGAGAGACAGCTTCCAGACACCCGTGACCGCAGACACCCAGGACCATGGACACTCGGCACTGCAGCGTCCGACAGCAAGGGCCCTGGAGACCTAGCAACTCTGCAGCCCAAAGCGAGTGTGTAACAGAGAACACGGAGCTCTTCTAGCAAATCTGGAGACACTCAGCCCTCATAAAATAACTCAGCTGGCATGATAGTGCACACCTGGATTCCCAGCACTCTGGGAGGCTGAGGCAGGAAGACTGCAGGTTCAAGGCCAGCCTGGGCAACTTAGCAAGCCTGTCTCAAAATTTAAAAATTAAAAAGACGACACGGGAGTGTAGCTCAGTGCAAAGGCCCTAGGTTCAATTCCTAGTTCAGAGAGAGGGAGAGGTTGAAAACAGTTTGAAAAAAATCTTCAGGTTCAGAAATTAAAACAATACACTGGGAAAACTTACAATCAAGATCTAGGACTCAGTTTTAATTCTTCCTAACCAGGAAGACAACAAACTGAATAAATTTTAAACTATACTCACAACCATATATAGCCAATCTCCTGGAAATATAAATGACATAACTAAGAAACAGGCTAACAGAACCCTTCCACATTCGAAGCACCAGGGCTTGTGGAAAGCCTGTGTCTCTGAGGGAAGTCAAAAACTCCAGTCACTTCCTGATCATGAATTAAAGACATAATTACTAAGTGATACTGATGTTCTTTACATAAAAAGCACCATACAGGGAAAAACACAAGAAAGGACTCTTTTGAATTTCAGAAATCCAATTTTTTTTTTTTGTCTTTTTGAGACAGAGTCTTGCTATCAAGAATATCTTCTTAATCATCAAGATGAGACTCTAGAAGAGATATTATAATATCCATTCTATTTCTACGGTAATACTTCTAAATTTACTCAGTGGTGGATTTAATAGTGTTTGGTATACATTTTTAAAAATAAACGTATTTGTAATACCACAACTCTAAGGATAATTCCCTTCCTTCTTGAATACAGCAATCACAGTCACTCTCTTAAGACAGCAGGGCAAGCGAGCTGTCCACTAGAACTTCCCCCACAGAGCAGTGTTTTCGGGAAATGAACATCCCATGGGCAACTTCATTCTTGAGCAGTTTGCATTTGGCCTGACAGTACAACAGATCACAAAACATAAGGACACCCCTTTCAGGATTGGTCTATAAAAGTCACCTGCATTGCTGGGTGTGTGGCACAAGGCTGTAATCTCAGAGTTGTTCTGGTAGTCTGAGGCAGAAAGGCTGTCAGTTCAAGCCCAACCTGGGCAATTTAGTGAGACCCTATCAGTAGAACTGAAAACGATAATGAAAAAGACTAGAGATATAGCTCAGTGTGAAGGCCGTGGGTTCAATCCCCAGTACAGGAAAAAAGGGGGAGAGAGAGGGGGAAAAGGAAGACGTAGGTGGAGAGTAGGAGGAAAGGGAAGGGGAACAGGAGAAGAGCAGGAGGAGCATCAGAGAAAGCAGTCTCTATCAACTCAAATCTATGTAAGCAGGGTCCCTGGAGGAATGGTACATCGCGGATGGATGAGTTCCAACCTCACCCTGCCATCACTGCAGTGAAATTAACCAGGCAAAATTAAGACCTTCCCTGCTGAGCCATGCACGACATGTCCAATTTCCTTTTGATGGCTGCTCCCAGGAGTAACTCTTATAGCATCTGCACTCCACAAACAAACTCAATGTGCGCTAGCAACAGTCTCAGAAAAAGATAAGCCCAAATGGACTGATTCCAAATACCAAACATCAAATAAAAATATTGTAAATACCTGCAGTTGGCTAGCTGCTCTAATAGGAAATTGACATTTTTTAATTTGGTTTAAGCAGCAATGGCACTATGAATCAACCCACTGATGGCAAGTTTTGGGTTTTGTTCTTGTCTGCTTGTCTGCTTTTGACACAGGGTCCTGTGTGTTACTCACACTCCTAGCCTCCTACATAGCTGGTTGTGTTAGGAGATTTTGAACTTCGGTACCCCATGAGTTTGATCAGCCCGGGGGCTGCAGAGACAAATACATAGTGACCCTCCTCTCTTACACCTTGCGCCCTCACTGGAGGGTCTGGTGTTTGTACCTAGAAGAGCGTGTCATTAAAGACCAGAAGCAAGGCTTAAGAAGGAATTAAGATTCAGACACAGTGTGCTCCAGACAGGGCCAGATGGACTGTGGGGGCCCAAGCTACCAGGTACATCCCACACTTACAAGTGACTTCCAGAAACATGTATTAACAGGACCACTTTCACCCAGGTGGAAGGATTTTAGATCAGAATTTACACATTATTTTCTTTAGGGAAACATAATAATGAACATAAATATACACAGTCTAAGAGGAAAGTAAAAATAAATTATGAAGGCATTCTGCTCTGTAATATTCACAAGGTGCAAAGTATCTGGCCAGGATATTTGAAACATGCTTTCTGTTCTCATTTACATAATATTCTCACCAGACAATTATTCATAATAGAGGTATATTTTCATGTGTGGTTTGAGTACTGAAGCTGAACTGATTTTCCCAAAAAACAATGGATAAAATGGAAGGGAAAGTTGTGCATTAAAACAAAATATGCTTCAAATGGGACCTGGCAGTGTACACTTGTAATTCTAATACTTGGGAGGTTGAGGTAGGACAATCACTTTGAGTTTAAGGCCAGCCTAGACTACATAGCAAGTTCCAGGTCATTCTGAATGACATAGCAAGACTATGTTACAAGAAGAAGAAGAAGAAGAAGAAGAAGAAGAAGAAGAAGAAGAAGA
>PVLA01012679.1:0-42467 GCA_004027455.1 Hydrochoerus hydrochaeris | reverse complement strand
AATAGCAGAAAATTTCCCAAACATGGGGAAAGAATCTGATATGCAGATAAGAGAGGCATATAGAACACCAAACAGTCACAATCAACATAAATCCACACCTAGACACATAATAATTAAGATCTCAGACATACACCATAAAAACAGAATACTAAAATCTGTCAGAGAAAAGACACAACTTGCCTATCAAGGAAAGCCCATTAGAATGATGGCAGACTTTTCAGCACAGACCCTGAGGTCAAGAAGAGCTTGGAGTGAGGTATTTCAAGCCATGAAAGAAAACAACCTTCAACCCAGACTGATGTACCCAGCAAAACTTTCATTCAAATTTAATGGATAAACAAGATATTTCCATGACAACAACTGAAGAAATTCACATCCACCAAACCAACCCTAGAAAGAGAACTGAAAGGTATACTAGACAGAGATAAAAATAACCACAATCCCCTGAACAGTAACAGAAAGAAACCACCAGGTAGGATAAGCAATTAAATAAGAGGAAAAGCAGAAAGAAACAACTGGAACATAACATGGCAAAGTTCAGCCAGTACATATCAGTGATATCCATAAATATAAATGGCATCAATTCACCTATAAAAAGAAATAGATTGACAGAATGGATCAAGAAAAGGATCCCAAAATATGCTGTATACAAGAAACACATCTGAATCAAAAGGAAACTCATTGATTAAAAGTGAAATGATAAAAAACAGTATTCCATGCAACAGGAACCGAGAAAAAAGCCGGGGTAGCTATTCCATTTGCAGACAACGTCAATTTCAAACCTAAAATGATTAAAAGAGATAGAGAAGGTCACTACATACATGTTAGTGGAAAAATTCAAGAAGAAGAACTAACAATTATAAATATATATGTGCCAAATACAGGAGTACCCAACTATATAAGACAGATACTAATGGACACAAAAAACCAAATACGCAAGAATACAATTATAACAGGGGATCTTAACAGCCCATTGTCACAAAGAGATAAATCAACTAGACAAAAAGTCAGCAAAGAAATAAAAGAACTGAATCATACCTGTGAGCAATTGAACTTAGTAAATGTTTATAGAGTGTTCCACCCAACCACATGAGAATATACATTCTTTTCAGGTGCACATGGGACATTCTCCAAAATAGACCATATATTATCCCATAAAACATTCTTAAGTAAATGTAAAGGTATTGAAATCATACCATGCATAATATCAGACCATAGTGCACTGAAATTAGAAATTAATGTCAAAAGAAATTGTAAGACCTGCATAAATACATGGAAATTAAATAACAGCCTTTTGAACAACCAGTGGTCTACAGATGAAATTAAAGAAGAAATAAAACAATACCTATGGTTCAATAAAAATATAGAAACAACATACTGTAATCTGTGGGATGCAATGAAAGCAGTCTTAAGAGGGAAATATACAGCAATTAATTGTCATATCAAAGAAACAGAACAAGCACAAATAATCAACTTAATGTTCCATCTCAAGTGTCTAGAAAAAGAAGAGCAAGATAAAGCCACAGCTCATAGAAGCGAGGAAATTGTAAAGATTAGAGCAGAAATCAATGCAATGAAACTAAAAAAACAATACAATCAATTAATGAATCAAAAAGCTGGTTTTTTGAGAGAATAAACAAAAGTGAAAAACACCTAGCTCACCTTATCAAGAGAAAGAAAGAAAAAAACCAAATTCATGCAATAAGAACTGAAAAGGAAGAAATTACTACAGATCCCATGGAAATTCAAAAGATCATTAATACCTACTTTGAAAATCTCTACTCACATAGAGTGGAAAACACAGAGGAAATGGACAGATGTCTAGAAACATATGAACTACCAAAGCTCAACCAAGAAGATAACAAGATATAGCAATTTTGAAAAACCAAATATCAGCTATTGAAATTGAAAATGTAATTAAAAACTTACCAACAAAGAAAAGTCCAGGTTCTGATGGATTCACAGCTGAATTCCACAAGAAATTTAGAGAAGATTTGATGCCAATACTCCTTAAACACTTCAATGAAATTGAGAAAAAAGCAGTCCTCCCTAAATCATTCCTGGAGGCAAGTATTACTCTGATACCAAAACCAGACAAACATCCAACCAAAAAAAGAGAACTATAGGCCAATCTCACTAATGAATGTTGATGCAAAGATTCTTAATAAAATACTGGCAAATGGAATGCAGAAAACCATCAAGAAGATTATACATCATGACCAAGTGGGGTTCATTCCAGTAATGCAAGGATGGTTTAACATAGGCAAATCAATAAATGTAATACACCACATCAACAGAGCCAAAAACAAAAACCACATGGTCATCTCAATAGATGGAGAAAAACTTTCAACAAAGTCCAACACATGTTCATGATAAAAACCCTTCAGAAACTCGGAATACACAGCATCTACCTCAACATTATAAAGGCCATCTATGACAAACCAACAGCCAACATTATACTAAAATGACAAAAACTGAAAGCTTTCACTTTAAAATCAGGAACAAGACAAGGATGTCCACTATCACCACTCCTTTTCAACATTGTTCTGGAAACACTGGCCAGGCCAATCTGACCAGAGAGAGAAATAAAAGGAGTAAAGATAGGAAAGGAAGAAGTTAAATTATCACTATTTGCACATGGCATGATACTCTATATAGAAGACCCAAAAAACTCCATTAAAAGACTACTAGAGGTAATAAACAAGTTCAGCAGTGTAGCTGGATACAAAGTCAATGCTCAAAAATCAATAGCATTCTTCTACACAAAAAACTCACTGAGAGAGAAATTATGGAAATATCACCTTTTACAATAACATCTAAAAAAATGAAATACTTAGGAATCAACCTAACTAAAAATGTAAAAGACCTATATGCTGAAAATTATACTATGCTGAAAAATGAGATTGAAGAGGATATTAGAAAATGGAAGGACATTCCTTGCTCTTGGTTAGGAACAACCAACATTGTGAAAATTGTCATACTCCCAAAGCTGTTATACAGATTTAATGAAATCCCAATCAAAATACCATAGATATACATCACAGATCTAGATTACACACTACTAAAATTCATTTGGAAACAGAAGAAACCTAGAATAGCAAAGGCAATTCTAGGCAACAAAAGCAAGGCAGGAGGCATCTCAATTCCTGACTTGAAACAGTTCTATAAAGCCACAGTGATAAAATCAGCTGGGTACTGGCAAAGAAATAGACCTGAGGATCAATGGAACAGATTAGAAGATGCAAGTACAACTACAAAGACACTCAGACACCTGGTATTTCACAAAGGGGCTAAATATGTCCACTGGAAAAGTGATAGTCTCTTTAACAAATAGTATTGGAAAAATTGGCTCTCTACATGCCAAAGACTGAAACTAGATCTATGCATATCATCATGCACAAAACTAAAGTCTAAATGGATCAAAGACCTCAATATTCAAACAGAAACACTAAATATATTGGAAGACAAGATAGGTAGAAGTCTTGGAGACATAGGGATAGGCAGAGAATTCATGAACAAAACGTAAACTGCACAGGAAACACTTCAAAGTATCAACAACTGGGATCTCATATTATTGAAAAGTTTCTGCACTTCAAAGGAAATCACCAACAGACTGAAAAGAAAACCAACAGAGTGGGAAAGAATTTTAGCCAGAAAACCCTCAGACAAAGGACTGGTGTCCAGAACATAAAAACAATTGAAAAACAACAAGGCCCCCAAATTCAAAGATCCTCTCCAAAAATGAGCATCTGAGATGAACACACAGTTCTAAGAGAAAGATATACAAATGGCAAATAAATACATGAAGAAATGTTCACCATCACTGGTCATTCGAGAAATGCAAATTAAAACAGCATTGAGATTCCACCTTACTCCGGAAAGAATAGCTGCCATCAAGAAAACAACTGATAACAAATGCTGGCGAGGCTGCAGGGAAAAAGGAACACTGCTCCACTGTTGGTGGGAATGTAGACTGGTGCAACCATTATGGAAATCCATATGGAGAATTCTCTGAAGACTAGGATTGGAAGCCCCATTCAATCCAGCTATTGCTCTCCTGGGTATTTTCCCAGAAGTACTGAAAAGTTCATATCACAGTGATATATGTCCACCCATGTTCATCGCCACACAATTTGTGATAGCTAAATCCTGGAAACAACCAAGATGCCCATCAACTGCAGAGTGGATGAAAAAGATGTGGCATTTTTTTACAATGGAAAATTACTCAGCATAAAAAAGGATGATTATGAGGCCTTCATAGGTAAATGGAGACAACTTGAGACTATCCTCATTAGTGAAATAAATAAGAATCATATTTCTAAATATCATATTGTGTCTCTAGTGTAAAAAGTAAATAAGAATTACAAGTGTAATAAAACCAAAATGTGTAATTGCTATTGTAAAAAAGAGAGGAAAAGAAAGTGCTCTAAGGGATATAACTGCATGTATATTTGAGTGTGTAAAATAGATGACCATATTGCTGAATTTTTGTTGGATCTTTGAGCAGAACTGTTTGTAGTCTGACTGTTTGAATGTTTACCATGTACCCTTTAACTTAGTAACTTGAACAACTACATCCAGGATGACAGTATGTAATTTATATATTACTGATTTCTTAGTGGGGATTTTTCTCATTTTCCTTTTTTTTTTCTTTCTTTTAGAATTCTGTAGTATTGCTATCCTTTTTTCTGTTTTGCTTTTTTCTTCTCTTTAAATAAAATTTTAAAAATGTATAATTGCTATTGTAAAAAAAGAGGAAATAGGAAGCACTATAAAAGATATAGCTGCATGTATGTTTAGGTGTGTGGGATTGATAACCATATGTCTAGATTCTTGTTGGATTGTTGAACAGATCTGTTTGTACTCTCACTGCTTGAGTGTCCACTTTGTGTGCTTTAATTTTGTAACTTGAATAACTATTTCTAAAAGAACAATATGTAAGTTATCAACTAGTGATTTCTTACTGTTTATCTTCTTTTCTTGAAATTCTGTAATAGTTCTACCTTTTTCCTGTTTTTTTTCTCTTTAAATAAAAAAAATTACCAAAAAAAGTCCTTTTTAGGTTTAAAAAACCAGTACAGATACATGAAAATATTTAACACATGGAAATTCAGTGTTACCTGTGATAGTTCTGGGTTGAAATAAACAATGGGGTTATATAAATAAATTGTGTCATAAAAGAGGACCACTATGCAAATGCTAAAATAATGTAGAAAGTATCATAGAAGATTTAATGTTAAATGTGCACAATATTACATAAGATAGAATAAACTTTTATGAATATTGATGAAAAATATAAAATACTAGTAAAACATATCTGGAATTGTGTTAAAAGAAAAAAAAATAGAAAAATACTTCAGGCTTTGGAACTAGACTAGCTACATTCAAATTCCAGCACTGTCCATTTTTCTCTATGTAAACTTAGGCAAGTAACAAAAATGTTCTCTGTATCACTTTGTCTATCTTCTTATTGAAATCATCTGCCTGCTATGGCTTAAATGTCTGGGTCCTCCAAAATTCATATGCTGAAATCTTAACCTCCAAAGTGTTGGTTTGAGTAGAGGGTACCTTTGGGAGGTGATTGGGTCAAAAGAATGGATCCTTCATGCTTAAGATAAACACACTTGGAAAACTAAGAAGACACATCCTCTTTGTCATGTGAGGTGCACTGAAAAGAAATCATTTAATTCACCAGACACTAAATTTTCTGATAACTTGGTCTTGGATTTCTCAGCTTGCAGAATTGCAAGGAATATGGTTATGAGCTTTATAAGCCAGTCTGCTTATGGTATTTTATTACATCAACATGAAAGGACTAAGACATTCCCTGTGTGGTACTGTTCAGTGTTATTATTGATGAATTATGTTCTCCAGACATTAATATGTTTAATTTCTAACTCCAGTACCTCTGAATATACCTCATTTAGAATTAATGTTGCAGATGTAATTGGCTAAGATAAGATCATACTAGAGAATGGCAGCACTTGATTCCATATGACTGATGTTATTTAAAAATAGAGAATCTGGAGAAAGATGTACACAGAAGAATGTCATATGAAGATAGAGGCAGAGATCAGAGTGATACTTCTATAAGCCATCAAAAAAAACATGAAAGATTGCCACCCCTTTGGAATACTTTGCCTTGGGTGTCTTAGAAAGTAACATAAGTATTAAAGAATTTCTATGTGTGAAATATTTAGAACAGTGCCTTGCATATAGCCAATGCTCATTAAAAGTTAACTATTGTTATTAAAATTGTCTCTCATTGATGTTTTGTTGCCATGATTATAATCAGCATCAGTAACTATGATAACTGGAAAAATATAAATTACAATGTTGTTAAAAATTTGTTACATTTCTTCAAGACTAAATGATATATTTGTATTTAAGGAGTTATCATTGGTTTGTGATAATGAGGTGAAATGGGTTTTAAAACTATCACTTTACTTTAAATTATGCCATTTTCACCAGCTGTGGTAGTGCATGCCTGTAATCCCAGCACTCAAGAGACTGAGGCAAGAGGATTAGTGCAAGTTCAAGATGAGCCTGGGCTACAAAAGAAGCTCAAGGCTGAAAAATGAGACCAAAAAAGACCCCCAAAATGCCATTTTTTTGCCTATTTTTAAATGAAAACATGATAAAATTGCTTTACCTACAAAACATATGACTATATAAATAAAAGAGCCTCAACATATGTGTCAGGATCTCATTTATAGTAGACAGTTTATATCCTTAAGAACTGCAATCTCTTGCATACCAGTTTATGCCATTTTATTGTGTTTGTCTCAAGAATTCTGATATTTTATCTTTGTTCCCCCAAATTTTGTTCTAGTTCTTCATTTTCTACAAGGAAAATAAAATCACAGAGTATGTTGAGAGCTTTAGAAGAAATGTAAGTTATCCTTAACCTTGAGTGTTGTTTTCATAAAAATGGTTTCTGGTATTTTGCCACTTTTCCATTTCAAAATTTTTGGCTATCAGCTAATATTTTCAAAATACAAATTTAAAAGTTGAGTCAAACTAAAAGAATTAGCATTCTATGCTATCATGCCCACTTACAATGAAAATTTTTGAAAATGGCTATAGTATAGGACAGAATACAATTTACTTACAAGGATCAAAGTCCTAGAAAATGTATTTGGACCTTACAAATACATTTAGCTTTTTCCAACATTGTATTAAAAAGCTAAATATAATTGTGATAGACTTTACTTTTTGCTCTCTTTTCTGGTTCTTTTTTCCCAAATAAGTTTCCCCCAATGATTTTTTTAATTTTAAGATCAGAGTTTATTTGTTTTTTTTTTCTTTTTGTCTTTTCTTTATATTGTTTCAGTTTCTCCAAATATGTAAGACTAGAGTCACACAATGGCAAAAAGCCCATCATTTAAAATAAAGGTCAGAGTTAGTTATCCAACACTATAGAAACAGGAGAATTTGTAAAGTGCTAATTTTTTAAAATTTTGTTAGTACATGTCTGCAATATATAAAGTTTGTATTCATCTTTAATAATAGATGCATGTACATAACACATCTTGATTCCTTTTTATTCTCCTTTCCTTCCCAACCCTAATCTTGACTTTACATAGGGCCTAAATGTGAAACAATAATAATCACATGGCCCTTTTGAGTTGGAAGTAAAAGTGTCATAGTTTTACACTAAATTATTGAGAAACTCAAACATTTAATCTAAGAACAAAAGACAACTAGGATATCACAGAATATTACAGGAATATAACAATGACATCTGTCCTTGAAAGTTCAGGGACATAGGTTACACTTGAAATCAATTCAATTGTGTTGAGATTTAACCACTCAGGTATAATCTTTCCTCTGATTTTTTCTAGTGAAGCAGACTTCTAAAAACTAGTATATAGGGGAGCTGGGAAAATAGGAGATCAATAAGCAGCAAAGTAAAGAATCTCTCTGAGGGAAACAGCTCAGATGCTGGAATATAACATCTTGGATAAGACCAGATGGAAGGAGATGGATCCTCTCTACCCAGGAAGAAGCTAAAGGGAAAAAAAAAAAAAAACATGGACAGAAGGCTGAAGCCAGATGCACTCTTATTAGAGCCAGTCCCAGTGTGTACAAAACACCACTGGAATCTGAAGATGTGTGGTCACAGTGAAGATGGGGGTTGGCAAGCCCGATGGCCTTGGCTGGAGGCTGTGGTCATGCATGGGAGCAGTGGAGCAGAGAACAGAACCAACTTGGATGGGGAACTGAGTCCTCCCACAGGAGTGGGCAATTGATCAGGTGACATTTTGGAGTCAGGCAAGATAAGCCTAGAACCAGAACTGCAGTGGCTTCAGTCAGCCACTCCTAGCACAGAGCAGATTGATGAGAATGGCTTGGACTGAGTCCTGCCCCTGTGCACAATCCAATATGAACTTTTCCTGAAGGTATCCCTTACCAGCCCATCCATGAAGTGCACACTAATGTGGTGAAGATGCCCAGTGGTTGACTAGATCAGAAGTGAGAGGCCAGCCTTCCCCACATCTATTTGTACTTCAGTGGTCACCAGCAGACTGGGGAAGGCAGCAATCCCTAGCCAGCATGCTTCAGAGTAATTGTAACCAACAATGGAAGGGCCAGGGCCCACTATCCACTTGTCTGGAAAGAACAGAAACATGACAAGTGGAAGAAACAAAAGGAAGTCCCCAGCCTCCAACCCAAACATTACTGGCCAAGGATAAACACAGAAGACATCAGGGGTTGCACATCTGCAGTATCTGAAGAAGCAGCATCTGACATAAAGAAATATCTTCATGACATTATAAAAAAAAATCAAAACAGAAACACTAATAAAAGTAAAGGAAGATGTAAGAAAAATAATAAAAGAAATGATAAGCACCTCTCAGGAAGACACAGATGAAAGAATGGAGGAACATGAAGAATAAACAAAAATCTAGAATACATGAAACAGATTCAAAAAGACTACCAGGAAATTAAAAACTCCATTGAAAACTAGCAAAACTGCTTCATAGAAACTAAAGATAGAGTATCAAACCTTTAAGACAGCTTGCAATGTGTGATCATGAAAGGAAAGATCTCTTAAAAATAACAAGGAATGAAGGATGAAGACAAGATGGCCAATCAGTGAGCAAAAAAATGCAAAGCCTCCCAGGAGAAACAACTCATAAGCCAGAATAAAACACCCTGGAGAGACCCAGACAGAGGGAGGTGGATCCTCTTAACAAAGGAAGAAATTAAAATGTAAAAAAGCTCATCAAATACTAAAGAACTACAGGTGAAACAGCTAAAAATTACCAGACACAGCATTTTCACAGTAACCCACCAAGTTTGCACCAGCTTGAATCCATGCTGGCAGGCAGAGCCACCCAAATTCGTTCCCACCACCACTCACAGGAAGCACAGCAGCATTGAAGTCAGGAGTTGGTGATCCCTATGGAGAGCAGAACCAGTGAAGGGATGTTCATTAATCCATGGTCAGTGCTGGGAATGAAACCACCCCCAAAGGAAGGGCACAACCAAATGGACAACATGTTGGAATTGGGCAGGAAGAGCCTGAGCTGGGAGTGACAGTGACTTCAGTGGTTGCTCCCTCCCCAGAGCAGATTCATGGGATTTGCTTGGACTGGGCTGCACCCCTGGCTGGGACCAAATGAGCTGCCCCAAATCGATTCCCTGCACCAAGCATGCAGTAACGGGATGAAGGCCCCAGAAGTTTGACTGGCCGGGTGGGGAGGGGTAAGCTCTGCAGCTGCTGCTTACACCTCAGTGACAAGACCAGGCAGGAGAGGTCATAGGTGCCTCACCAGTATGCTTTGGAGGAAATATTGCTAACAGGGAAGGGGGCTGGGACCTGCACTGTAACCTATGAGGAGGAAGCCAGGGCCATGACAGGAGAGAGAGGCAGGAGAAGGCCCCCAGCCCAGAACCCTGAGAGCACTGATCCAGGAGAAGGAAAAACAAGGGAGACTGAAGGCAGCAAACACACAACATCAGACATGGCTTCAATGGACATTAAGAGATATCTTCAGGACCATATAGACAAGCTCAAAACTGAAATATTAAATCAGGTAAAGCAGGATATGAGTAGAATAATAAAAGAAATGCTCTCAGGAAGCATCTCTCAGAATGATACAGATGGAAGGGAGGGACACAAAAAAAGGAGAGAAACATTTGATAAAGAATATAAAGAAAATATAGAATACATGAAGCAGATTCAAAGAGACTACCAAGACATTAAAAACTCCATTGAAAGCTGGCAAAACACCTTAAAAGAAACTAAGGATAGACTATCAAAACTTGAAGACAAGTTGGCAGTGTGTGATCATGAAAGGAAAGATCTCTTAAAAATAACAAGGAAACAGGCAGTAACCATACAAAGGCTAGAAGGTAACAAGAGAATCTACAATTTAAGAATAAGAAACATGAGTGAAGAAGCAGGAATATATACAGGTGAATTACAAAGGCTATTCATGGAAATAATTAATGAAAACTTCCCAAGCATGGGAAAAGAAAAAGACATTTGGTTGTATGAGGCATACAGAACTCCAGCCACCTACAACCAAAACAGAGCTACACCCAGACATGTAATCATCAAGATGCCAGAAATTCAATATAAAAATAGAATATTAAAAGCCATCAGAGAAAAGAAACAGATTACCTATAAGTGTAAGCCCATCAGAATCATGGCTGACTTCTCGACACAGACCATCAGATCAAGAAGAGCTTGGAGCAAAGTATTCCAAGCCCTGAAAGAAAATAACCTCCAGAACAGATTGATGTACCCTGCAAAACTGTCACTAGAAATTAATGGAGAAACAAGATGCTTCCATGACAAAGAGGAACTGGGCGAGTTTGTGACCACCAATCCAACACTACAGAGAATATTGAAGGACATTCTAGAGAGAGAAAAAAAATACCAGGATTTTAGGAACAGTGGCAAAAAGGCCTCAGTGAGGGGGCAGGCAGTGGAATGAAGGAGAAAACTAAACAAAGGCAGAAAAATAGCATAGCAGAAATGAGGCAGAGAAGGATAACTAGAAACTCTAACATAGATGGGCTTGATACACTATATTGTTAATACTGCAGCAGGATTTAAAACACACATTACTCACACTACTCTGCTTAGATGTATTATATTCTGTTCCAGTCATTCTACCTGTACTAGATTTGAGGGCACAGACAATAACCCTGAAAATAACAGGATATAGTATGGTAATCATCCTTAATTTTCTATTAACTTAATCTAAAGCTCTGTAAAACCTACACAGTTTTACCATGACTGATCATAATCGAATCTGGTTTGTTTGATCGCTGTTTTGTTTTGATAGATTTATTCAAAGCTGTTATGATTGATAGTATCAAGTCTGAGAGTATAGGCAACTGCACTTAAGATGACAAGATCCAGCAGAATATCCACGTTCATTTGATTATTACCTGCCTTTGAAGTTTTTTTTTTTAATCGGTACCAGGGATCAAACTCATGCACATGCTTGCAAGGCAAGCACTTATGCCACTGAGCTAAATCCCCAGCCCCTGCCTTTGAAGTTTTATACTGTCTATGTTTTATTTTACTAATATTGTTATTTACTGCTACACTCAATTATACTGCTATATTCAATTATACCTGATGATATAGACATTCTATTGAAGATAAGAAGGAACAACACAGTAATCATTGTAGATCACCTTGTACTGTGGTTTTATATGACTTTTTGGTTTCATGTTTTTATAGGAATTTTTTTTTGTTTTGTCTTGCTATGTTTTGTTTTTCCCTCTAATACAGAAAGGATAGAAATACATGTAGAGATTTATGCATGTGTAGCTGTTACACTCTGGCTGTTTGACTATCTACATTGTATGCTTTAATTTTGTAACTTGAACAACTATTTCTAAGGGGACAATATGTAATTTATCAACTAGTGATTTCTTATTGTTTATCTTTTTTTGGAATTCTGTATTATCTCTACCCTTTAAATGCTTTTGTTTCTCTTTAAAGAAATAAAAAAATTGAGGGACAAAGGAGAGATTTAAGAAAGATTTTGTAAATATTCATTTTGTAGCATTGATGGGAAAAAAATGTTGTGAAACTAAGTTTTCTGTCATGGTAGAATATAAGAAAGATTGAATTAGAGTGGCAGAACTGGGCACAAGAAAAATGTCCTAAGAAATAAAAGAATTTGTCTATCCCATCCAAGGATGGACAGACAAGAATAAAGTTGAAAACAATTGCTAGGTTTTAAGGCTAAATGCCAAGTAGAGCCAAAGACTTCAAGAAAGTAGCACTCTGTATCATTTGTTCTGAGTGTTTTACAGCAGATGAGTATATAAACTACAGTTTATTAATATTGCTATGTTTCTCTAACATGTAGAGAAAAGCATTGTAGATGTTACTCTCACCTAAAATATTAAAGTAGATATTTAATAAGTTAAAATATAATGATCTCTTTATCTTAGCATAATAGACTTTAGTGATTTGACCCATAATGCTGCGTACAATGGCACCCCTAATCCTCTTACACTTATTCATTGTACTTCAGTGACCCTGGACTTTCCTTCATGTTTTCTAAGTATACCAAGTTTATTTTCCTATTTGGATAACTGTCCCTCATTGTCTACATCAGTATTTGACAAATGAAAAGTACTCAGTGAAGAAACCGCATTTGTTAACAAAATAAATTAATTCCAGTCAGAAAATAAATAATAACAAGGAACCAGGAAGTAACAATACAAAAGTTAGAAGATGATAAAAGTATCTATAAAGAATAAAAAACATGCAACTTAAGAAGTAGGGGTAAGCACAAATGAAAAGCAAAGGCTATTTACAGAAATAAAGAAAACTTCCCAAACATAGGAAAAGGAAATGATATTCATTTAGATGAGGCATACAGAACTTCACTCAGCTATAACCAAAATAGAGCTACACCCAGACATATAATAACCAAGAATGCAGAAATCCAACACAAGAATAGAATATTAAAAGCTGTCAGAGAAAAGAAACAGATCACTTATAAAGGAAAACCCATCAGAATCACGACAGACTTCTCGACACAAACCATCAAATCAAGATGAGCTTGGAGTGAAGTATTCCAAGCCTTGAAAGAAAATAACCTCTAACCCAGATTGATGTACCCTTCAAAACTATCTCTCAAAATTAATGTAGAAACAAGATGCTTCCATAACAAAGAGGAACTGGGGAAGTTCATGACCACCAACCCAACCCTACTAAAAATACTGAAGGACATTCTAGAGGGAAAGCAAAAAGACCATGGTTTCAGAAACAGTGGCAGAGGGGGCTCACTGAATGGGGCACACAGTAGCATGAAGGGGAAAAGTAGACAACCAATAGCAGGAAAATAGCATGGCAGAGATGAGGCAGAGAAAGTTGGCCATAATCACTAATATAGATGGCCTCAATACACTAATAAAAAGAAACACAGGCAGAATAGATCAGGAGATAGGGCCCATCAAGATGCTCTATATAAGAAATATAATTAACCTGAAAGAGAGTTTATAGACTGAAATTCAAAGATGAGAAAATAATGCTCTATGTGACAGGGAACCTAAAAAAAGTGGGGGTAGCTCACCCATCAGATGCAGATTGGTTGGAAAGACATAACACTTTTATACAATGGAGAACTACTCAGCTATAAGGAAGGAAAACTTTGAGGCTTTTGTAGGTAAATGGATACAACTTGAGACCAAGGTCAGGAGTAAAAAGTTTCAGAATCACTTAGGTAAATAGCAGGTTTCCTCCCTAATCTAAAAACTAAAGCAGTTAGTGGGATACAAAATGTACCTGTGAAAGTGAAATGGAGGAATTGTCTAAAAAGGGAAGGCAGAGGACATTGTTAATCTTGTATCATGATTTAAAACCCATATTGTTTTCATTGATCTGTTTAGTTTGGTTATGTTCTGCTCCAGTTTTTCTACTTGTGCTAGATTTAAGGGCATATGCAGCTATTCCAAAGATAGCAGGATATCATATTGTAACCATTTTTAACTTTCCTATTAACATAATTTGAAGCCCTGTATTGCTTTCACTGTCTTGTTTTGACTGGTTTTATTTGAATCTGTTTTGTTTGATTGCTGTCTTGTCTTGATTTTATTCAAATTTGTTATGTTTGATAGTATCAAGTCTGACAGTACAGGCAACTACTCCAAAGACAATAAGGTTCACCATGATACCCATTCTGTTTTGAATATTACCTTCTTTTGAAGTCCTGTAATGTATCCAATGTTTTGTTTTTATTGATTTTGTTCTGTACTGCTATGTTTAATTTTATTGTGCCTGAAGATATGGGCAATTCTATTGAAGGTAACAAGAGACGTCATGGTAGCCATTGTAGATCACCATGTACTATGTCCATCCTTTTGTTCTGAATGACTCCATTTTTTTCTCATTTGGTTTTATTCTTTTCAAAATAAAAAAACTAGTATATAACAAACTATAAAGATGTACAATAAATGAAATGACTTCAGAAGAGTATTATATAATGCATGTCATTTGTGGAAGATATATCTGTTTGCTTGCACATGCAGGAAATCTCCAGGAAAGATAAACAAGATTTTAAAGAGAGGACTGAATGACTGGCAGTCCTAGTTTAAAAAAAAAAAAAGAACAGAATAATTTCCACAGGACACTTGGTCACTTTTTTTTTAGTCTTATCATCTAATCAAAGATTAAATGCAATAAGATAATGTTAAAATTATATCAGGGCACCATAATCAGCTTTATAATTCAAACCTAGGAAATTGTGTCATTCTTCTGAGCCACCTATCTGCAAATACCACAATTTTGGAGTGTCTTAACAGAGCTGGGAAGATTCTTCTAAAACATAATAAACACATTTACACTATAACTTCTAAAGGTTTCTCAGAAAATTTACCAAAAAATACAGTGAAAATGTAGCCAAGAATATAACATGATGAGATTTTCAAAGCTTAACTTCCTTTCTAAGCCTCCTGGTTTCAATCATATGAAGCATAATCACTTCTTCATATATCACACAAGTAAGTGCATCCTAGATTCTTTTTGTTTGCTTGAAATCTAGATTAACTAAAATAATAATAATAATAATAAATGAGTAGCAAGATAAATGATATTTATGGGCAAATTTGCACATAAATTAAGCCAGAGACTATTCAGCTTCAACTGAAACTTCAAATTTCTTAGTTGGCCACTTTGCTTTTTTATATAGACTATTTTTAGAACCATCTTTACATTTCTTCTTTTTGTGATATAATAAAAATTATACATAACATAAAATTCACAATTTATCTATTTATAAGTGTACAGTTCAGTGCATTCAGTACATTCACAGTGTTGTACAAATATCATCCTATGTAGTTTCCAGAATATGATTTTCATCTCCAAAAGAAACTCTGTACTCATTAAACCAATGGTGGTGAACCTATGGCACTCAGGCTGCAGCTGTCACACAAAGCCCTCTCTGTTGACTGGCAAGCCAAGTCACCTCAGCATCACCCCAGCTGTGGAGCATTCAGATTTAACTGCAGAGTTAGCAGTTTATAATATATAAGTGGGCTGGAGTTGTACTTTGGTCATTCTATCTCTGAAAGTTTCCCATCGCTGCATTAAACTGTTCTCTCCATTCCTTTTTCAGTAACAATAATCTCCTCCAGCCTCTCATAGCTCCTAGAAACCACCAATTTGCTATCTCTGTGGATTTGCTTATATTAGATATTTTATACAAATGGAATTATAAAATATATTTTTCATGTCTGTGTTCATTCACTTAGCATTATGTTTTCAAAAAAATCCATGTTGTAACACAAATCAGTACTTCATTCCTCTTATGGAAGGATAATCTTCCACTATATGGATATTGTTTATTCATTCATCTGTTAACATTTGTGTTGTTTTCACCTTTTGGCTCTCATGAATAAGGCTTCTGTGAACATTCATATGAAAGGTTTTGTTGAAATATCAGTTTTTAATTCTCTGAGGTATATACCTAGAAATAAAAATGTGGAACCATATGGTAGTTCTATTTTTAACTTTTTAAATAATTGCCAAATACTTTTCCTCAGTGGACAAACCATTTCACATTCCTAGAATAAATCTACAGAAGTGTCATCTCCTCATCCTTACCTTCCTATTTTTCTTTTGTTTGAATACAGTCATTGCAGTGAGTATGAAGTGGCACCCTGTATTTTGATTTGTACTTTTCTGATGAATAATTATGTTGAGTGTCTTTTCATGCACTTGTTGTCTGTTTGAAAAAGAAATCTCTAGTCAAGCTGTTAACCCATAATTTAATTAGGTTGCTTCATTCAAATTCTTTATATAATGTTTTATTGTTTCCATTTTGTGTTTTGGGGTTTTTTTTCTTTATTTACTTTTTTTCTGCTTCATTTTCAGAATTCTTTGTATAGTCTGGATACCAGAGCCTTATCAGATTTTTGATTTGCAAATATTTTCTCCTGTTTTGTGAATTTTTTTCACTTTATTGATGGTGGCCTTTCATATACATATAATTTTGATAATCATCCCACTGTTTTCTTTTGTCAATTATTGTGATGCTATTACTAAAAAACTTTTGCCAAATCTAAAGTAATGAAAATTCACTCCTATATGTTTTCTTCTAATAATTCTTTTGGGTAGTACTAAAGATTGAATCCAGGGCCTTTGCACTGAGATATATCCCCAGAATTTTCTTCTAAAAATAATATTTAAGTCTTTGAATTATTTTAAATTTATTTTTATATATTGTATGAGGAAAATATTAATTTATATCATGAATATAAATATCCAGTCATTTAAAATTCAGACTAATAAAAGAAACACTGGTGAACACATGCTATATTTCCATGAATCCTATATTTTTATAGTAAAGCATCTTCTATTTGTTAATCTAGAATGAGATATATTGGAATAACCAGGGGACACAATCTATATATAATTAATTATACAGTTGCATAATTAAAAGTGTGAAAAATAATTTGAAAGCAGTTATATAACTATTATTTCCATTAACTACATTGGAAATCACATGGAATAGTCACATTGAAGTTGGACATCATGTGTAAGTTAAAATATAGCTCATAACCACTTAGTTTAATGGAATAAGAACTTTTCACAGTATAAGTTCCTGTGTCAAAAAAGTCACAATAACCTTGTTTATTTGTTCTGTGAAGAATTTTTTATTGCAAACTAAAATTTTTTAATTGGGATACTATATTTCTTTGGTGGAAATATTCACATTATTTCTTTTAAAGTTCCTTCTGTACTGGTGGTTCATTGGTCTGTGTCAAACATCACAGCATGCTATACACCTTGTTGACCAAAAAAACAATTAGATAGAGAATTCTAAGTGGACTTTTCACTATTATAAGATTTTCTTTCCATTTACCATGACAATATGACCTAATCACAGATGTTAGCTGTAAATGGATTAGAGAGGCTTTAATAATACTTTTTAAGGAGGAAAAATACCTTAATCATTATCTTCTAGTCCAATATTTTACTCATCATGTAATTAGTAAATAGTCACAGAAACACTAGAACTGTACCACTAATCTGCTGCTTTTTTATTATTAACACAGTACATTTTTCAACAGCAGTGTTATTCTTCTAGGTAGGATGCCTATCCCTATAATCTAAAATCCCTTTTCCTCCTGGAGAAAATAAAATGAGGTGCTAAAAATATCAAAGCTTTAATCATGTAAAGGTACTTGAGATGCTACAAAGAAAGCTCTGTGGACTTTTCATTATCTCCTCTCTCTTCATAAAAATTAGTCAAAAAGTTTCTTTAAACTTAAAGAAGTAAAGATTTATGAGCTGGCTACTTTTGCTACTACTGTGTATGGTACTGCTATAAACAATAGCTATTTTATATAATATTTAAATTTTTATGAGAACTTAATTTGATAGTAATTAATAAATATCAAATTTTATAATAAGCAGGCATTTCATACATTTTAAAAGACTTGTACCATTAAATGGAAGAAAAATTCAAACAGATGGTGAAAAGGTCACTATACTTTGAGAGTCTCCTTCCCATCCTTTCTCCTTCTTCAGGGATGTCTACTAGGCCAACAGAGCCAAAAAGCATCTGGTTGATGTGAGAAGACCCCAATACTGGTTCCTTACCAGAGTATTCAGTATCTCCCTCAAGGTCTCACAAATTCAATTCAATAATGGTTGAGTTCCCCAAAACAGATAAGGAAAGTACTGTGAGCAGCAGATAATCACAACCTAAGAAAGCCAAGTAGGTGCTAGATGTTTGCTTACTGAATGCTAGCCCCACCACCATGGTCCATGAACACTCAGGGATGGTGGTCACTATACAAATGTTACAGTGACCTGCCTGGTGATTGTCAAGCAGAAGGTTCTTTGGCTCTTTTGGTCTCACTGGGTCTTTGAAGAGACAGGGTGTATCCATATACAAGATATGGTACAGCACAATGAGATATGTGAGATATGGTGCAGGCCAGTGAGAAAAGATGATGAAGAGAACTAATAAAAGTTCCTGACTTAGGGTGCTCAGAAACCAAGCAGTCATCTCACTGCCCTGATAAGTGGCTGTGGCCTGGTAAGCCATGGCCACCCCAGGGTGAGAACCATCAGTGTCTCCTGAGATCCATGCCATGTTGGAACATAGGGTGCTGGGAAAACAAGCAGCCAGCTCACCACCCTGGTAAGTGGCTGTGGCCCTGCAAGCCACAGCCAACTCAGGGCAAGAACCATCATCATCTCCTGAAATCCATGTCATGTTGAAATTTAAGGTGCTCAGAAACCAAGAAGCCAGCCTGTAGCTCTGGTAAATGGCTATGTCCCAGCAAGCTGGTTGCCCCAGGGTGAGAACCATTAGCATCTCCTGATATCCACACCATGTTGGAACTTAGGGTGCCAGAAACCAAGCAACCATTTCACCTCCTGGTAAGCGGCTATGAGCTTACTGACATGCAGGCTGAGATTCAAACATCCATATCCTCCCCACCCCCACCACCTCTAGCAAGTGGGAGCCAGAGATCTGAGCATCTCTTGCAAGATTGACTATATTCAACATAGCAAAAAAAGGGGGATTTCCTTCTACCATCTCTCTGAAGGCAAGTATTTTTATCACTGTTTTGCTTTGTTCTGATAAATGGTATTGCTCTATTCAATATTCTGTTTTGATAAGTTCTATAATGTTCTGTTTTGCTTTGTTCTGATAAATGGTATTGCTCTATTCAATATTCTGTTTTGATAAGTTCTATAATGTTCTGTAATTCCTTTGATTTTTGCCATACCTGATTGAAAGAACAACTATTGTGAAGAAAACAAGATATACTATGGTACCTATTACTGTTATCCTGGTAACCTGCTGTGAAGTTCTGTACCAGTTTCACTACACTGTCTCAATTGGCTTTGTTCCATCTTATTCTGTGGTATTTTACTACATTAAAAATAAATAATTTTTTTAAATTTCATAAAGTGCAGAATGTCTCTGGATCCAAACCCTCATGTCACCAACCAATCAGAGTATGATGTTAGGAGGGGATATTAGGGACTCTTTGTTGAGGTGCTAGGTAGAACATCCAACATTCTAGGGAAGGCAGAAGGAAAACCATATTGATGAATAAAAATGGCTATTTGCCAATAGGAATAGGAGCCTGATGCTATAAAAAATGGTTAAAAATCAACCATGCCTGGAGCATGATAAATGTCCAACAAGAATTAGTTATTATGATGTATGATACAATCATGACATGAATCATGACTTTGGGTGTTGTTTCTTTTTTGGTATTATGCTGTTCTTTTAAATGGCTAGGTAGGCTTAGCAATCACTGTCATCTATAGATAGCAAGGTTAAATAATTGATTCAAAATTACACAGTTAAACACATCCATCCCTTTTGATTCTTGTATCAATACACTTTCCCCTCCACCATGGTAGAAGTGGAGGATTAAAATGATAAGAAACTACTGATGTAAAAGGGTGGGTAATCAAGGTAGATAAAAATGGAAAAGAAATATACCTGAAATATACATATATCTTATCTAGATTAAAGAAGTAGAAATTGATTAAAAATAGAGGAATGAAATTAGATTGGGTAAAGTTCAATGTGCCAAGGAATTTAGGTTGCCTGATATCATATGATCTTGCAAAAGATATATCAAATATTCCTAACCTTTTGCTTAAAGAATCAAAAATTTTTTAAAATTCTAGTATAGGCTAAGCATCCAGCAGGACCCAGATTCCAGCTTTGGGCCCTGACTGCTGGCTCTGGTGGAATCCCAGTGCACAGAGGGGGACTTTGAGCCTGCTCCCAGGTGGTAAGACCACATGCTGCATCCCAGACCACCCTGGGCCACACACAAGGATGGGGACCCAACCAGGTCACACACAGCAAATGCCAAGCAGTGAGCAGGACACAGATTCCAGCTTCAGGCCCTGACCATGCACTCTGGCAGAATCCCAGCACATGGAAAAAACTTGGAACTTAGCTCCCAAGTAGCGAACCTTGGACTACAGTGGATTAACTGTTCCAGTGTGGTGAGTATGCCCCTAAAATACGGGTGTACAGTGGGTAAATAAGGCCAGTAGTAAAGGCCCCTCCAACTAACTGTAAGACCTTGGTGAGTCTGAAAAGAGTATGGGTGACACCCTCCTACACAGAGAAAACATCAGGCAGAGTGAAAATGGCAAAATGAAAAAGTAAAATACAGTCTCAAACATCTAGTCTACCAGAAGCAAGTGCAGGAGATATTAAAATAGAGGACCCCAAAAGTAAAACACAGGGAATCTGTGAAAAGATAGCAAGTGAAATAAAAAAAAACTCTATGAGGCTAGAGGAAATCAAATTAGAAGTACTCTCCCACATAAAGACAGAAATAACCTTAGTAAAGGAGTTGCTGAGTGCAGCTAAAGAAGAAATCGAGAAAAAAGTACAGAAGCATGGGATACTGATTGAAACCTGGAAAGAACAATATAGAAAACATGCAGAATTCATGAAACAAACTCAAAGAGACATCCAAGAAACAAAAAATTCTGTTCAAAGCTTGCAAAACTGCCTAAATGAAGCTGAAGATAGGATTTTGGACCTTGAGTATAGGATCACAATTAGTGATCATGAAAGGATAAAAATTTTAAAAATAACAAAGCAGCATGAAGTGAAAATCCAACAGCTTCAAGATGATGTCAAGAGAAAAAATGTAAGATTAATAGGCATCAGTGAAGAGGCAGGAGTCAATGGAAATGACGTAGCCAAAATATTCACAGACGTAATAGAAGTAAACTTCCCAAACATGGGGAAAGAATCTCATATGCAGATAAGTGAGGCATATAGAATGCCAAACAGTCACAATCAACATAAATTCACACCCAGACATATAATAATTAAGATCTCAGACATACAGCATAAAAACAGAATATTAAATCTGTTAGAGAAAAGAAACAACTCACCTACCATGGAAAGCCCATAAGAATCACAGCAGACTTTTCAGCACAAACCCTCAAGCCAAGATGAGCATGGAGTGAGGTATTTCAAGCCATGAAAGAAAAAACTTTCAACACAGCCTTATGTACCCAGGAAAACTTTCTTTCAAATTTAATGGAGAAACAAGATACTTCCATGACAAACAATTGAAGAAATTCACATCCACCAAACCAACCCTAGAAAGAGTGCTGAAAGACATACTAGACAGAGATAAAAGTGACCACAATCACCTAAACAAGAAACTACCAGGTAGGATAAGCAATTAAATAAGGGGAAAAGCAGAAAGCAAACAACTGGAACATAACATGGCAAAGTCGAGCCAGTACATATATCAGTGATATCCATAAATGTAAATGGCTACAATTCACCTATAAAAAGAAATAGACTGAAAAAATGGATCAAGAAACAGGATCCCAAAATATTCTGTATACAAGAAACACATCTGACCCAAAAGGAAACTCATAGATTAAAAATCAAAGGATAGAAAACAGTATTCCATGCAACAGGAACCCAGAAAAAATCAGGCATAACTATTCTATTTGCAGACAATGTGAACTTCAAACCTAAATGATTAAAAGAGATAAAGAAGGTCACTACATACATGTTAGTGGAAAAATTCAAGAGAAAGAATTAACAATTATAAATATATATGTACCAAATAAAGGAGCAACCAACTATGTAAGACAGATATTACTGGACATGAAAAACCAAATACACAAGAACACAGTTATAACAGGGGATCTTAACAGACCATTGTCACTAAGAGATAGATCAACTAGACAAAAAGTCACCAAAGAAGTAACAGAACTGAATCATACCTGTGAGCAATTGGACTTAGTAGATGTTTACAGAATGTTCCATCCAACCACATCAGAATACACATTCTTCTCAGCTGCACATTGGACATTCTCCAAAATAGAAAATATATTATCCCATAAAAGATTCATAAGTAAATGCAAAGGTATTGAAATCATCCCATGTATAATATCTGACCATAACGCAATGAAATTGGAAATTAATGGCAAAAGAAATCGCAAAATCTGCATAAATAAGTGGAAATTAAATAACAACCTTTTGAACAACCAGTGGGCTACAGATGAAATTTAAAAAGCAATAAAGCAATACCTACAATTCAATGAAAACACAGAAACAACATAATGTAATCTGTGGGATGCAATGAAAGTGGTGGTAAAAAGGAAATATATAGCAATAAATAGTCATATCAAGAAAACAGAATGAGCACAAATAAACATGCTCCATCTCAAGATTCTAGAAAAAGAAGAGCAAGCTAAACCCAAAGCTCAGAGAAGAGATGAAACTATAAAGATCAGAGCAAAAATCAATGCAATTGAAATTGAAAAAACAATACAAAGCATTCATGAATAAAATTTTGTTTTTTGAGAAAATAAACAAAATTGACAAACCCCTAGCTAACCTTACTAAGAAAAAGGATGAAAAAAACCCAAATTCACACAATAAGAACTGAAAACGGGGAAATTACTACAGATCCTATGGAAAGTCAAAACATCATGAAGACCTACTTTGAAAATCTCTACACATAGAGTGGACAACACAGAGGAAATGGACAGATTCTAAAAACATATGAACTACCAAAGCTTAACCAAGAAGATACAGCAATTTTGAATAACCCAAAATCAGCTATTAAAATTGAAAATGTAATTAAAAACTTACCAACAAAGAAAAGTTCAGGTCCTGATGGATTTACAGCTGAATTCTACAAGAAATTTAGAGAAACTTTGATGCCAATACTCCTTAAATTCTTCAATGAAATTAAGAAGAAAGTAATCCTCCCTAAATCATTCCTGGAGGGAAGTATTATTCTGATACCAAAACCAGAGAAAGATACAACCAAAAAGGAGAACTATAGGCCAATCTCACTAATGAACATTGATGCAAAGATTCTCAATAAAATACTGGCAAATAGATGCAGCAAATCATCAAGATTATACACTGTGAGCAAGTGGGGTTCATTCTAGGCATGCACAGGTAGTTTAACATAGGCAAATCAATAAATGTAATACACCATATCAACAGAGCCAAAAACCAAAACCACATGGTCATCTCAATAGATGCAGAAAAAGCTTTTGATAAAGTCCAACACATGTTCATGATAAAAATCCTTCAGAAAAATCAGAATACATGGTGTCTACCTCAACCTTTTAAAGGCCATCTATGACAAACCAACAGCCAACATTATAATAAATGGTCAAAAACTGAAAGCTTTCACTTTAAAATCAGGAACAAGACAAGGATGTACACTATCACCACTTCTTTTCAATATAGTTCTGGAAACATTGGCCAAGGCAATCAGTCAAGAGAGTGAAATAAATGTAATACATAGAAAAGGAAGAAAGTAAATTATCACTATTTGCAGAAGACATGATAATCTATATTGAAGACCCAAAAAACTCCATTAAAAGACTACTAGAGGTAATAAACAAGTTCAGTAGTGTAGCTGGATACAAGGCAATGCTCAAAAATCAATAACATTCCTCTACACAAAAAACTCACTGAGAGAGAAATTATGGAAATATCACCCTTTACAATAACATCTAAAAAAATGAAATACTTAGGAATCAACCTAACTAAAATTGTAAAGGACCTATATGCTGAAAATTATACTATGCTAAAAAAGGAGATTGAAGAGGATATTAGGAAATGGAATGATATTCCTTGCTTTTGGTTAGGAAGAACGAACATTGTGAAAATGGCCATACTCCCCAAACTGTTATACAGATTTAATGCAATCCCAATCAAAATAATATTGACATACCTCACAGATCTAGATAAAACACTCCTAAAATTCATTTGGAAACAGAAGAAACCTAGAATAGCAAAGGCAATTCTGGGCAACAAAAGCAAGGCAGGAAGCATCTCAATTTCTGACTTGAAACTGTACTATAAAGCCACAGTCATAAAACCAACATGGTACTGGCAAACAAATAGACCTGAGGATCAATGGAACAGATTAGAAGCACAACTACAATACTTCACATTGCAAGCACAACTACAATGACACTCAGCCACCTGATATTTGACAAAAGGCCTATATATGTTCACTGGAAGGATAGCCTCTTGAATAAATGGTGTTGGAAAAATTGGCTCTCTACATGCCGAAGACTGAAACTAGATCCATGCCTATCACCATGCACAAAACTAAAATCTAAATGGATCAAAAACCCAAATATTAAAACAGAAACACTAAATCTGCTGGAAGACAAGGTAAGTAGAAGTTTTGGAGACATAGGAGAGGCAGAGAATTCATGAATAAAATGCAAAATGTACAGGGAAACACTTCAAAGAATCAACAACTGGGATCTCATATTATTGAAAAGTTTCTGCACTTCAAAAGAAATCACCAACAAAGTGAAAAGAAAACCCACAGAGTGGGAAAGAATTTTAGCCAGCAACCCCTCAGAGAATGGACTTATATCCAGAACATATAAAGAATTGAAAAATATCAAGCCCCCCAAATTCAAAGACCCTCTCCAAAAATGGGCATCTGAGATGGACACACAATTCTCAGAGGAAGATACACAAATCACAAATAAATACATGAAGAAATGTTCACCATCACTGGTCATTCGAGAAATGCAAATTAAAACAACATTGAGATTTCATCTCACTCCAGAAAGAATAGCTGCCATCAAGAAATCAACTGATAACAAATGCTGGTGAGGCTGCAAAAAGGAACACTGCTCCACTGTTGGTGGGAATGTAGACTGTTGCAACCACTATGGAAATCCATAGGGAGAATTCTCAGAAGACTAGGATTGGAAGCTCCAATCCAGCTATTCCCTTCCTAGGTATTTTCCCAGAAGTACTGAAAAGTTCATATCACAGTGACATATGTGCATGCATGTTCATAGCAGCACAATTTGTTATAGCTAAATTGGAAACAACCAATATGCCCATCAACTGCAAAGTGGATGAAAAAGATGTGGCATTTTTATACAATGCAATATTACTCAGCTATAAAAAAAAGGATGATCTTGAGGCCTTCATAGGGAAATGGAGACAACTTGAGACTATCCTCATTAGTGAAATAAATAAGAATCATATTTGTAAATATCATATTGTGTCTCTAGTGTAAAAAGTAATAAGAACTATAAGAGTAAAACCCAAAATGTGTAATTGCTATTGTAAAAAACAGAGGAAAAGAAAGTGTTTTAAGGGATATAATGGCATGTATGTTTGAGTGTGGTGTAAAATAGATGACCATATTGCTGAATCTTTGTTGGATCTTTGAGCAGAACTGTTTGCAGTCTCACTGTTTGAATGTCTACTATGTATCCTTTAACATTGTAACTTGAACAATTACATCCAAGATGACAATATGTAATTCATCAACTAGTGATTTCTTAGTGGGTTTTTTCTCTTTTTTTTTCTTTTTTTCCTTAGGAATTCTGTATTATTGATACCCTTTTTTCTGTCTTGCTTTTTTTTGTCTTTAAATAAAATTTTTAAAATGTGTAATTGCTATTTAAAAAAAGAGAGGAAATAGGAAGTGCTATAAAAGATATAACTGCATGTATATTTAAGTGTGTAGTATTGACAACCATATTTCTAAGTTCTTGGATTGTTGAACAGATCTGTTTGCAGTCTCACTGCTTGAACATCTACTTTGTATGCTTTAATTTTGTAACTTGAACAACTATTTCTAAAAGGACAATATGTAATTTGTCAACTAGTGATTTCTTACTGTTTATTTTTTTTGAAATTCTGTAATGTTTCTACCCTTTTTCTGTTTTTTTTCTCTTTAAATAAAAAAATAAAATAAAAACAAGACAAGAGTAAATCCAAAATGGCTACCATAATATATTTTGTAGTTTTTGAAATACCTTCCATGCCATCAGATATGATAAAATCAAACAAGACAAAACAGGATAAAACCAAACCAAATAAAACATGAAAATTATACAGGACTTCAAAACAAGATAATAATAGGGAATTAACAATGGTTACCACATTCAGAAAGAGATCCCATATAGATGCTACATTGCATATTGTTGTTCTCTCCATAGATGATCAGACTACCAGCTTTAGGCCTGCAAATACAGTGAAAAACTAAACACTACAAGCATTAAGTTGTATTTTACCTCAAAAGCTATCATTTCAGCCTGTTTCTCTAGATCAACTGGTAGCCATTGGCAGGGAGACACGTTGGCTTTTCTTGTTTCCCAGCCTGTGCCAGAAGGGACTGGCATCTATCTGGGTCTCCTCCCAGCAGACTGCACATGGCAACAACTCACAGGAAGTGCTTGGCTTCTTGTTGGCTTCTTGTTCTCCCCTGTGAATGGCACTGACTCACAGGAAAAGGTAGCATCTGATTCTCCTCCTGGTGGACTGCACATGGTGCTGACTCACTGTACAATAAATTTTATACTCACTCTTTACACTTAAGTTGATGATGCCTGGTCTCTTGAAGATGATGTCTGGTCTAATAATTTTTTTTTATTTTTTCTCACCATATTGACTATAGATCTAAATATAAACACTTTTGAAAATAAAGAAATCTAAAAATGTATGGAAATAACGAACAGTTTAGATAAAAAGCTACTGAAATTTGTAGCAGGAAAATTTTTACAGTGGTTGAGAAATTAATAAAAATCTGTATAAAAAATGCATCATTGACATGAACAGCTCATTCTTCAAGCAAGATATTACCTCACTCAGGACAAAGGAGGTCAGTGATGCCCCTCCTTTTCTGGGCTGTCTCTCTCTGTGAGAACATCCAAGGTTTAGGAGCTTGGAAGTTTTATAAGAGATCTGAGATCATAATAAATAAATTATTTTTTAAAGCCCTTCATGACAAAAGAGGACCCACGAAGTAAAATTTTTCCTTAATGCAATAAAAGTTATATGCAGGAAATAGGATCAATATTATATTAATAAGAGGAATATGGTTTTGTCAGATGAATGTAAACTATGTTGTCTTTGGGGAAAAATTAGTTTTCATTGAGGGTAGTTGCCATTTCAGGGACACTTAACATCTATTACTGCCTCCATAGAGAGAATGGAACCTTTTTGTCAAGCACAGGCTTCATAAAATTAAATATTAAAAGATCCCTGATCACCATTACAAAGCTTCATATCTTTGATTCTTCTTTTTGCTGCTCAAGGCTAAGTGGAGTCAAATGATTCAAATTAAGTCAACTGAATACTCTTTTATTCCCCTGATATGAAAGGAAACACAGAGTTAAGAAAAATGGTTAGAATCTATTTATTCAGTAGAATCTGGGTAAGACTATCTAGAATTGTCTGTGATATAAATGGCTCAAAACTGCCAGTTTATAGGTCTTCCACATATAACTGCTATCACTCACTTAAAACCAGATAAGCCAATATAGTATACTCAAGTTTATAAACTTAATCAAAGAGAAAATATTCTGGTGCCATCTCTTGAGCAAGAATCTAAAATTAACTTAGAGATATCCTTCTCTCATTATGATACAAAAGCCCACAGATTTGATAGCCAGTAGAGCCATAAACAAAATAAACCCTCTGCAACATCATTTCTATGCCACACATGAGAATCTGCAAGACACAAGAAAGGAGGATAGCTACAATTCCTCTCCCATTCAAGTGGGTATAGTAAAGAAATTAGTACTTCTAAGGCAGAGTAATATAAAGAGAAAATTGAGGAGCTAGTGATAAGAATTGAGAATAACTCCACAGGAGAACTTGCAAAGATTTGTATCTTGTGAGACACAACTTCATAGTTACTTGGCCTTTCATATCTTTAGACCACCACCCAAATTTGCTATGTATTGAGATGGGAGTAATAATGCTAAGATGGTTCTTGTGAAAATCACTGCCTACTTCTTGATCACCTAGTAGTGCTTCTAGTTGATATAAGACTTTTAGGGTCGCACTGTACTGAGCACTAGTAGAAGAAGCTGAAGATCTGCATGTGTGCTTTTTACCAGCACTAATACCTTAGTGCTCTTTTGTTTTTTAATAGTTTCCCAAGCAAGAAGAGTGAAAGAAGCAGGGAGCAAAGAGTTACATCCAAGTAAATATTTCTCTTTCCTTTGGAATTATTCAAATTATTCATTTGATTGGATTATTTTAGAAACATGTTTCTTTCAAACTGCTAGAATCTTGCAGAAGGACTGGGCATGGATTAACAGAGCTCAAAGCAAGTATTCAGCAGTCTGAAGCAGGATGTAGGTCTAGCATTCCCAGAAGTAAGGACAAAGGAAACTGAAGGTTTCCTTTTTACACTTCCAGCTAGGCAAAAACCCAGGCAGGGACTTGAGGCAGATGATCTGCTTAATAATAAAGAGTTCACCAACCAAAGCATTTTCCTTATGGTTCCAAGCACCTATCATGACATTCTATAAGGACTTGGGGATCTAGCTCAGTGAAACCCCCAACCAAGTCCTGAGTTCAATTTCCAATACCACTAAATAAATAAATAAAAATAAAAAAGACACTGTATGACAAGTTATATTCTAAAATACACTACACAATATTTTTACATTATACTTAAGAATCAATACTCTTCAGACCACTATCCTGGGCATCAAACTTAGATCACTATGCCATATTGGATTCTGCTTCTTATTTTTAGAGAGATTTATCCTTCTTATATTTTTTGAGACCCCTAGAGTAATTTATTTTCATTTTTGTTATTGTGTTAAATTTTAGAATACAGATCAAATACAATGCTAATAATCCAATTTCCTATACTAGCATGTCTTTCCTATTACTACTTCTGGTATCATTTGATTATTTTCATGGCCTAATCGCAAGCTTACCTCTATTTGTCTTGGTCCATTTTCTGTTACATATAATGTTCTCCTAAAATATCTCCTAACACAGATTATTTTAAGTGCTTTTTTTCCTTGTCACATAATTCTATTTGGTAGGAAGGATGATTTGCTGAGCACTTAGAGAAATGTTCTCTTGCACTACAGACTTTTTTATGAGCTTTGATCTGGTTTTCTTAGTTGGCTTATTTTTGAGCAGGATAAAATTTAGCCAAGCCTAGTGTTAGGATACAGTAAAATATCTCAGAATTTTCTGTATGCAGACAAGTACACTTCCCAGTTCAGATATTAGAGGACATGTTGTAAGTTAAAATGTCTAACATATTGTCTGTGAAATAGAAAGTCTTAGAAGAATTCTGTTCCCTTGTAGGTCTGTGACCCCATCTTCACACATGGTGCAGATACCAATTCTCAAACCCCATCCCATTCTACTCAAAACTCTAGGATTAAGACCTGAAAGGCTGTGTTTTTTATAATCAGTGTTGTAATATAACAATTGATTTTGGCCTTTGAAGTCCTACAGCATATTGTAAGAAGCAAAATGTCAGAGATGCTTCATCTCAGAACTGGAACTAGGGCTTAAAGAAACAGTGATGCTATTTCTTAATCATCTGCTTTCATATTGCTAACCCTGCCCCAAAGAAAAACAAAAATCTCCTATCCAAACATTACAGCTATGAGCTGTGGATAACAATACAGGTACTCAGCTACATAATTCTTAATGTAAGTTGTTGGAGTCATTAGTGTGATTTCCTCCATGTATCTAGTGTAAAATGGAATAAGAATCAATGGTTTTATGTAGGACAGTTGTTTTTCTCAAAATTTGAAACAGATTGGCAGTTCACACACAACTTGGCAGTTGAAGACTTAATAAAATACCATTAGGGAAGGCTTACTGTGAATCAATCATTCTTGTATTTTAAAAAATGGAAGGAGAGCCAGGGATTTAGCTCAGAAGCACAGTGCCTGCCTGGTAAGTGCAAGGTCATGAGATTGATCCCCAATACCAAAAAAAAAAAAAAAAAAGGACAAGACAAGATGGCTGATCAGTGAGCAACAAAATACAAAGCCTCCCAGGAGAAACAACTCATACAGCAAAATAAAACACCTTGGAGAGACCTAGACAGAGGGAGATGGATCCCCTTGACACAGGAAGAAATTAAAACATAAAAAAGCTCATCAAATACTTCAGGACTACAACTGAAACAGCTGAAGATTACGGGACACAGTGTTTTCACAGTGACCTGCCAAGTGTGCACCAACTTGAGTCAGCACCGGCTGGCAGAGCCACCCAAACTTGGTCCCACTGCCACTCACAGGAAGCACAGCAGCCCTGAACTTGGGGGTTGGTGAGCCCAGTGGAGAACAGAGCCAGTGAAGGGACCTTCATTAGTCCATGGTCAGTGCTGGGATTGAGACCCCCCCACAGGAAGGGTGCAACCAAATGGGTGACATGTTAAAGTCGGGCAGGAGGAGCCTGAACTGGGAGTGACAGTGACTTCAGTTGATTTCTCCCTCCCCAGAGCAGGTTCATGTGATTTGCTTAGACTGGGCCACGCCCCTGGCTGGGACCCAATGAGCAGTCCCAAATCAATTCCGTGTGCCTAGTACACACTAACTGGGTGAAAGGCCCCTGAAGCTTGGTTGTTCTGGTGAGGAGAGGCAGGCAAGAGAGGGCAGAATTCCCTTGCCAGTGTGCTTTGGAGGAACCGTGGCCAACGAAGGGGGCTGGGACCTGCACTGTAACCTGTGTGGAGGAAGCTGCCATGACAGGAGAGAGAGGCAGGAGGAGCCCCCCAGCCCAGAATCCTGAGAACACTGAAACAAGAGAAGGGTGGCAAACACACAACATCAGACATGGCTTCAGTGGAAATTAAGAGATATCTTCGGGACCTTGTAGACAAGCTCAAAACTGAAATATTAAATCAAATAAAGTAGGATATGAGTAGAATAATAAAAGAAATGCTCTCAGGAAACATCTCTCAGGATGATACAGATGGAAGAAGGGAAGAACACAAAAAAAGGAGAGAAACATTTGATAAAGAATATACAGAAAATATAGAATACATGAAGCAGATTCAAAGAGACTACCAGGAAATTAAAAACTCCATTGAAAAATGGCAAAACACCTTAAAAGAAACTAAGGATAGACTATCAAAACTTGAAGACAAGTTGGCAGTGTGTGATCATGAAAGGAAAAATCTCTTAGAAATAACAAGGAAACAGGCAATAACCATACAAAAGCTAGAAGATGACAAGAGAATCTACAATTTAAGAATAAGAAACATGAATGAAAGAAGCAGCAATACCTACAGGCAAATTACAAAGGTTATTAATGGAAATAATTAAGGAAAACTTCCCAAGCATGGGAAAAGAAAATGACATTCAGTTGTTTGAAGCATACAGAACCCCAGCCACCTACAACCAAAACAGAGCTATACCCAGACATATAATCATCAAGATGCCAGAAATTCAATATAAAAACAGAATATTAAAAGCCATCAGAGAAAAGAAACAGATTACCTATAAAGGTAAGCCCATCAGAATCACAGCTGACTTCTCAACACAGGCCATCATATCAAGAGGAGCTTGGAGTGAAGTATTCAAAGCTCTGAAAGAGAATAACCTCCAGCCCAGATTGATGTTCCCTGCAAAACTGTCACTAGAAGTTGATGGAGAAAGAAGATGGTTCCATGACAAATAGGAACTGGGTGAGTTTGTGACCACCAATCCAACCCTACAGAGAATACTGTAGGACATTCTAGAGAGAGAGGAAAAAATACCAGGATTTTAGGAACAGTGGCAGAAAGGCCTCAATGAGTGGGGCAAGCAATAGAATGAAGGAGAAAACTAGAAAAACAAAGGCAGGAAAATAGCATGACAGAAATGAGGCAGAGAAGGATAACTAGAAACTCTAACATAGATGGCCTTGATACACTATATTGTTAATAGTGCACCAGGATTTAAAACACATATTACTCACACCACTCTGCTTAGATATATTATATTCTGTTCCAGTCATTCTACCTGTAGTAGATTTGAGGGCACAGGCAGTAATCTCAAAAATAACATGATATAGTATGGTAATCATCCTTAATTTCCTATTAACTTAATCTAAAGCTCGGTAAAACCTACACTGTTTTATCATGACTGATCATAATCGAATCTGGTTTGTTTGATTACAGTTTTGTATTGATAGATTTTATTCAAAGCTGTTATGATTGATAGTATCAAGTCTAAGAGTATAGGCAACTGCACTTAAGATGACAAGATCCAGTAGAATATCCACTGTTTTGATTTTTACCAGCCTTTGCAGTTTTATATTGTCTACAATGTTTTATTTTTACTACTATTATTATTTACTGCGATACTCAATTATACTGTTATATTCAATTATGCCTGACGATATAGACATTTCTATTGAAGATAAGAAACAGCACAGTAATCATTGTAGATCACCTTGTACTATGGTTTTATATGACTTTTTGGTTTCATGTTTTTGTGGGAGTTTGTTTTGTTTTGTCTTGCTGAGTATTGTGTTTCTCTCTAATACAGAAAGTATAGAAATACATGCAGAGATTTATGCATGCATAGCTGTTTACACTCTCACTGTTTGACTATCTACTTTGCATGCTTTAATTTTGTAACTCGGGCAACTATTTCTAAGAGGACAATATGTAATTTATCAATTAGTGCTTTCTTATTGTTTATCTTTTTTTTAATTCTGTATTACCTCTACCCTTTACATGCTTTTGTTTCTCTTTAAATTAAAAAAAAAAGTCTTCAAATCCTTAGACATGATATTTGTTTAGATATTATTTACTTTATCTCAGTAAGATTTTAAAGCTTTAAGTTTATAGAGATGCATTTAGAGACTCATTCATGCATGGCTGTTTACAGTCTCACTGTTTGAATATCTACTTTGTATGCTTTAGTTTTGTAACTTGAACAACTATTTCTAGGAGGACAATATGTAATTTATCAACTAGTGATTTCTTACTGTTTGTCTTTTTTTTGAATTCTGTATTATCTCTACCCTTTGCATGCTTTTTTTTCTCTTTAAATAAAAAAATGAACAAAAAGGAAAAAAAAGAAGCTGATAGAAAGTTTTTCTTTAAATCCATACTTGATTTGCTTTTATGATTATATTGTGTATGATCCTCCTCAAATTCTCTCTTTCAAGGGAATTATACAGCAACAGGAAAGCCTTTCCAGGATCAGCAGTAGGTGGGAAATTAATGAATGGTTTCCTCAAATTCTTTTAAATGGCACACTCCAAAAAGTAACTTCTTGAAAATTTTTGAGTCAAAAGAAAAATGTGCACAAAACCATAAAATAACCACAATGCACATTTTCAAATACTAGTTCCCATTTGTTAACAAAAATAGAGGACAATTCAAATAGTCCCCAATTATTTTAATAGAATATGTAAATAGCCTTTTTTAAAATAATCTCAATACAAAAAAATTTTGGACTAATACATGGCTACTGACAAGAGGCATAAAGAAGATTCAAAAGAACAAGAAAAAAATGATAGAGACTATTTAAAGCAATCCTGTGCAATAATAACAGGGCAGGAGGTATTACAATTCCAGACTTCAGGTTGTATCATAGTAGTAAAAGCAGCATGGTACTGGCACTAAAATAGACATACTAGCCAATGGAATGTAATGGAGGATGCAGAAACAACTCTAAGCACTTGCAGCTAGCTGATCTTTGACAAAGGGGCCTATGTTGGAGAAATAATATATGTTGGAGAAAAGATAATCTCTTTAAGAAATAGTGCTGGGGAAACTGATTATTCACATACAGAAGAACAATCTTAATCTCTATCTCTCATCCTGGCCCAACATCAAATAAAAATCAATGAAAGACCTATGTATAAAAACACAAACACTGAATCTATTGGAAAAAAATTGTTGAACTCTTGAAGATAGACACATGTAACATAACCCCAACTGCACAAAAAAATAATATCAAGAATCAACAAATAGGGTTATATTAAAGCTTCTGTACAATAACAAAAACAACCAATAGACTGAAGAGACAAACTACAGAACAAGAAAAAAATTCTACCAGATATTAGATAGACTACTGATATCTAGAATATATAAGGAACTCCAAAAATTTAGGATGCCAAAAATACAACACTCAGTCAAAATATAGAAATTAATAGATATTTACCAAAGAAATACAAATGGCTATTAAATACATGAAAATGTTCAGCATCTTCAACCATTAAAGAAATACAAATCAAGACATCACCTACATTCCACCTTTCTTCAGTAAGAATAGCTGTTGTCAAGGATACAAAAAAAGCAAGTGATGGTGAGGTTGTGGGGAATAAAGAACGCTTCTTCATTGCTAGTGGGAATGTAAACTACTACAAGAACTATGGGATGTTGGATGAAGATTGTTTAAAAAATTCCATTTAACTCAACTATATCTCTCTAGGGTGTCTTGCCAGAACAGCTAAAATCATCCTACTGCAGTGACACATGTTTGCACCAACACAAGTTACAATATCCAAATCACAGAGGTAGCCTATTAATAGATGGATAGAGAAAATGTGTCATTTACAAAAGGTGACATATCACATGGTATCTTTAATAGGAGAGACACAAAATATGAACAATTTAAATAAAAAAGCAGTCATATTAAGATACAGGCAAGTAGTCTCCATTGAGATAGAAAGGGCATGGGCGACAATAGGGGTGAAAAGGAGAGTAACAATTATTAAGATGCAATATGTAGAAGCCAGGCACTTCCTGTGAGTTGACACCAGTCATGAGCCATGTGGAGGACACTAGCCCCTTCCCGTGAGTCAGTGCCATGAGTGAGCCATAGGGAAGAGAACCAGACACACTAGCCCTTTCCTGTGAGTCAGCACCATTCACAGGCCATAGGGAGAAGAAGAAGCCAGTTCCTTCCTTTAAGTCAGTGCCATATGCAGGCCATGGGGAGGAGAACCAGATGTCAGCCCCTTCCTGTATGTCAGCACCATTTGCAAGCTATGGAAAGGAGAACAAGAAGCAGCCACTTCCTGTGAGTCAATGCCATGCACGGGCCACAGGGAGGAGAAACAGACACCAGCCACTTCTGGCACATGGGCTGGAAAAAAAGAAGAAAGATCCCTGTCCTATACCCTCACTGTAAGGGACTGGCTAATCCAGAGAAACACAGACTGAGATGATAGCTATTGAGGTAAAATACAATTTAATGCTTATAGTATTTAGTGTTTCACTGACTTTTCAGGCTTAACGCTGGTAGTCTGATTTAGAGGGTAACAACATGTAATGTAGCAACTATAAGGGATCTCTTTCTGAAGGTGGTAGCCATTGTTAATTCTCTATTGTCTTGTTTTGAAGTGCTATATCATTTTCATTGTTTTATTTGGTTGGGTTTTATTCTGTTTTGCCTTGTTTGGTTTTATTATATCTGATGTCATGGCAGCTATTTCAAAAATTATAAAATATATTATGGTAGCCATTTTAGATTTACTCTTACCTTGTTTTGAAGTTCTGTACTGCATTCATTGTTTTATTTTTATTGGTGATATTCTGTTCTGTTTGTTTCATTTTACTATTTCTGATGGTAAGGGCAACTATTTTGAAGACAGCAAGAGGCATTTTGGTAGCCACTGTTGATTTCTTATTATCTTGTTTTGAAATCCTATGTCACACTGTTTTGTTTTGATTGACTTTATTATGCTTTGTTTTAGTTGATTTTATTCTCTTTAAAATAAAAAATTGTTTTAAAAATGAGACATAATATACTAAACCTCCACCCTAAATGCAATCAGTATATCATGCAAAGATATACTAATAAAAATTAAAATTTAAAAAAGAGGTTGGTTAGGGAAAGCACATTTTAAAGAATGATAGGGACTATTTGATTATTTTTAAAATACAGACCAAAGATGAAATTTCTATAAAGAATCCAGTATATGTCACATATACTGTAACATATTTATATATGTTAGTTATTTTTTGTTAGTTATGTTTTGTTCAGTGAAAGATATTTCTTCAATTCCAATGTGCAACATCAAAAAGTGGTCTGATAGTTTGATGAATACCTTATCTTTTTTGTGTGAGACCACTATGTTAAGACTACACCAGAAAAATACTGTCTATTCTCAGACTATAAAGCTATTTCTAGTCTTCTCAGAAAGTCATTTTTGGAGAAATAATAGGTTGGGACTTCTCTGAAAAGGGAGCATTGCTAGGAACATTTAAATCATAAAGTGAAGAAGATAGGCAAATCCACTGACAAGGCTTTAGTTGCCTTGCTGATCTCTGGCAGAGCCATTCCTCTCTCAGGCTATATTTACCCAGGTAATTTTTTGAATGCACTTTAAATGTAATTTTCATTCAACTATAGTATGAGTTAATACCTTAAGACAAAAATACAGCACAAAGATAAATGTCCAGTTCCCTATATGATTCAAGATATACTTCCTGAAAACCCTGCCTTCTATAAGCTACTAGGAATTCTTATAATACCCTCATACTGAGATTATAGTTCACTAATGGTATTTAAACACAAAATAAGTGGATGTGGATGTATAAAATATAATTACTATACACCTATAGTGTTTTGTTTTTGTCTTTACAAATTAGTAGTGTATGTCACCAAATGCCTGCCAATTGCACAACAAGTTAAAGATATTTGAACTAACTCAAAACATCACAAAAATTCTCTCATCTTGCAAAATACCTATATAAGTGCTGTTGGTAAATATTGTACTTTTAAACAAAAAGTATAATACACAGTTGTAATATTATTTGATATTTGTTACTCCTTAACCTCAGTGGTAAGTGTGTATTATAGCTCAACAACTCCTATTGGTGTTTCTTTGAGACATTACAACTTAGAAAGTGTCCCCTTGTCAAACATCTTGGAGAAATGTTACTGTATGTGATATTTCTACCTTAGAGAAAAAAATAAAGGGGGATTGTTACAGTCACATGTATGATCAATATAACATATATACAATATAATGTATGGCACTACACCTGCTTCATAAACGAGAAATAGGACTTGGCCATCCCTCCATCTTTATAGCCATGGCTATTAGAAACGGGGAAGGTTGAAACAATTGCTGTCATTCTTCCCAAAATTTTACCCTGATCCCTGTTTCCATTCTCAATTTCTGTCTCTGTCATGTCTCCCACTGTTCCACCAGTCAGTGAACTCTACTGCTGCTCTCTTCATTAAGAGGAAATTGATCTGGAGATGTCCTGGGTGCTATCACAGCAGAGAAGAAAACTAAAAGTTCCACTGCTGCCATTCTTTTGAAAGGCAAGCTGTCTCAAGTGGAAAACAGCTGAACATAATGGGGCCTTCAGGAAGGATAAAACTGATGGGATGGGAGATGTACTCTGAATATAAATATAAAATGGTAAAAAGAAAATCAAGGTCTTGAACAGAAAGACCACTGCTGAGAATTTTAAAGGTATGTCTTCCATGCCTTCTATGAAGAAAGTTAACATCAGGAAGCAAATCAATTTCAAGTCACTGTGGAATGAGGTACCCATACAAAATCTCAGATTTAAGAATAAAATGTTTTTTTAAATTACATCTTGAAGACGTAGTTTTTCTAAGAAATAGATTAACCTTTGGAATAAAGAGTTGTGCATTCTGATAAAATGACTCAAAGAGATTCTTAAGTTAAAAAATATAAGGTAAATATCCATGTACTCCTGGGAGGAACTGTAATGTCATCATGAATTGAAAAGCAGATGGCTTAGATGAAGAAGGTACTATTTCACTCATTTAATTGCTCCTCCTTATATTATATATTCTGTATTGGTGACAGTTTTCACAGTCTATTTGAATTACCCTGTTCTCCTCAGTCCATCCAGCATATTCATTCTTTGTGTATCATGGAAAGTTCAAGCATATAAATAAAACATGAGTCATTAATATTATAAACATAGTTTACAAAATTCTAGGGCAGGGAGACACTATGAACAGTGTTTACCATGTGGAACTAGTAGTCCCAATTATATCACAAATTATTTTTGTGTATGTTAAACTATGAGAGAAATAACGAGCTCTATAGTGTAATATTTATTTAGAAAACTAAGGATTATAGTTATTTTTCACTATTTCTCTAATAAATTCAAGAATAATTAATGATGCTGTCCTTATAATACTACAAAATCTCTTTACTTTTAGATACCACACAGGAACTCCTTTCATTCCCTATAACTAAACTTGGAAAACTACATATGTGCTGGATGCAAAGTAAAAGAGCACTTTCTAACTAAATTTCTCCATGTATATTTTTCAACTTGAAAGATTAATAAAGCAGAGCAAGGAACAACAGGAAAAATATACTCAACCACAAATTATTACCTTCTCTTACCGTTCTACTATGATAGTAAAAATGTCTTTAATTAGGAGACTTTTTATGACATTAGGAGACATTTTTCATTAGGAGAAATTTTAAAACCTAGATTTTATAACCTAGGTTAACCTAGACATTTTATAACCTAGATTTTAGTATAAAAAAAACTTTAACTACCATATATTGAAATTGGCCATATTCTAATATAAATAATATAAATTCCTCAGAGTTCTGTTGTTGTAGACGGTGAATCAGATCCCAGATTGATCATTTACTAAGCAAGTATTCAGCCACTCAGCTTCAGTTTCTCATTGTACTAGCCAGCTTTCCATTACTATAACAAATATCTTAGAAAAGGCTTATTTTGCCTCTCAGTTTTGGAGGTTTCAGTACCTGATTTGGTTGGCACTTGTTTGGTACCTATGACACAGCAGCACTTCATGATTACAGCACATGAAAAAGCCACTCATTTCATGTCCAGAAAAAGAAAGAGACCAACATCTCACAATCCTCTTCAATAACATGATTCCCAGTGACCTAAAATCTCTCACTGAACCCTGCCTATTTAAGGTGTCACCACCTCCAAATAACACAAAGCTAAAAACCAAGCCTTCAGCACATGGGGTTTAGGAGGACAATCCAAATGCAAAGCACAGCAGCAAGTAAAATAACAAACAAAAACTTACTGCTTGAGAGCAAGCATTTTAGCAATAAATAACGTACATACATAAAAAATAGGTACATATTGCAGCAATATTTAATGTCCTTCAATGAGTAGTAATAGGTGTTCTTGATTACAAGAAACTTTTGTTTCCAACAGTCTTCAAAGTCCCAGGTACAATTCTGAGTACTTGATAAACATTGAATCTTCATTGTTGCTATTCCAAGTAAAAATACTTATTATTATCAGTTTACATAAGAGCAGATTGAGGTACAGAAATATTTAATGACTGTCCCAGATTCCTACAGCTGGAAAATTTCAGAACTGGGATTCGGATTCAGGTGCTGAAGTTCCAGAATGCATGCTTTTTATAATTTCACTCCAGCCATTCATATGCCCATTTTTAAAGTTTGTTCACTCTTTCATACAGAGAAGATATTTACATGGCCTATTAGATTAAATCAACATTCATTCTAAGCATTCTAAAGAAATTATACAAGTTGCCTATGAAAGAAATGACTCAATTTTTAGTATTTAGGAAAGTGCCTGTGTGTTCTTCTTTTGACTTGTGAATAACCATTCATTCATTTTTTTATTCTGCCATCATCAATTTGTATATTTCTTTGTAATTACATAAATATGGTTCACTTCTAATATTCCTTAAAACTATATTTGCCATATGATTGTTTTTACAGGATGTTCTTTGAATAAAATTCAGGTTATTTTTGGTTAAGTATCTAGTTCAGCTTGTGCCAGTGTAATTTTCCTGATAGCCTAAAGTGATTTAAAATATACAGTTCCTTCACAAGAAGAAATATATAATCAGTGAATGACTGGCCAAGAACAAAATTTCTGGATACTTGTTCATATAGAAAATTTTAAAAAGGAAAAAAGAGGGGAAGTACTAAATTTATATCCTGTGCTTCTATATTTCAATGTATTAAAGAAACAGAATTAAAATGGAAGCAAACTTATCCATTTGTACCAAGATTTACCAAGAACTGAGACTATTAGAGATCCTCTTCTAGGTGTTCATTAAAACAAACTCAAATAATAATTGATCCATTTAGAAATTATGGAATTTTTGGAAACCTGGAAATATGGAAGACTGTAGTTAGTCTGCAATCTTTTCAGATCTTCAGATACTTCCTCTCAGCAGGAAAATATAAGAATCTCTAGTAAATTATGAAAATGGAGCATTAAAATATGGTAAGAGACACAGTCTCTAAAGTAACCTATGTATTGTTTCCTACACTGACCACATATGCTTACATTTGCAGTGGAAGAAGAGTTTCAATTATGAATTCTGCAAACACTTTTTAAATGATGGTAATGTACAAGACATGCTGTGTACTACAGCTACAAAGGACTAGCCTGTTTTCAAAGTTCTTACAAAAAACTGCAGAGACCATCCAATGAACAGAAGATCAGCAGATAGCATTTACCATAAGGCAGGAAGAGGCTTCACAACTCTCCTCAGAAATGTAAAAATGTCTATGAATCTTAAAAATTAAAGGCCATTAAAAGTTTTATGCCAATAGGCTGAGTATGGACTTTTATCATGAAGGTTATACAAAATCAACCAAGTATTTTAAACAAGGGAAACCTCTTAATAAAATATGAACTTCAAATATGAACTATCCTGATTTGGGGCTACAGTGAGGAAAGATGGTGAGTTAGAAGAAGGAATCCTGGCATTTGGAAATACTATTAAAAGGACAGGCAATAATCAAAGTGAAACTTGAGGAATGGCTGAACTCAGGTAATATAAATGGAAAGAAAACTAAAGAAATATCCAGGAAACTATTGTGGTTTAGACCTAAAATGTCACCTAAAAGTCTCATGAACTTACAGGTAGGGTCTGATCCAAAAAGGTAGGTCATTTAGAAGTGTGGGCTGGCAGGATGTATTATCCTTGGCTCCTTCCCTCTCTCTCTCTGCTTTCTGGTTTCCATGGGATAAGCAGCTATCCTCCTCCAGGCCCTTCCACCATGCCATTTCTGCTTTGGGGCCCATCACCATTGGACTAAACCTGCTGGAAACTAAGCCAAATTAAATTCTACTCTTTTAAGTAACAGGTGTCTGGTATCATGTCCCAGATATAGGAAAGCTGACTCTTCCAGAGATCCAAATAACAAAACTTGGAGAGTTATCTTATACAAATGTAAGAGGACTCAGACCAGTGGGAAAATCTTAGGAACCATTCAGTAATTCAGAAATAAAGGAAATGACGCAAACCAGGATTGGTACTTGTACAAAGAGACAAAAAAATAAAAACACCATAAGAAACATCTGAGTTTAAAATGTCAAAGAGACAACCAACAAAAATGCTACCTTGAAATAACTGAGTATGTATTCTGGAGGATGATCTTGGCATGGTACAGAGCAGATTATAATTAGTATTATTAAAGTGAGAGTCTTAGGCCTACATGACTTGTGGCCTGGATGCCTTAAGAACAGATTAATCTTTAAATCAAAGGCCAGAGCCAAGGCTAGCAAACAGTCTGTGAAGTTCTGGTGCCTCCAAACAAGATAACAGGTCAGCTGAGGACTGGACACATGCAAATTCAGTCTAGCTCAGTAGTACCAGTTAGCAGACAATTGGGTTACTAATTAACCATGATTTGCCCCTGCATACTTTTCCAAAAATGCATTAATTCTCAACTTTTTAAAAATTTTTTTAAAGATTTTATTTAAAGAGAAACAAAAGCATGTAAAGGGTAAAGATAATACAGAATTCAAAAAAAAGATAAACAATAAGAAATCTCTAGTTAACAAATTACATATTATCCTCTTAGAAATAGTTGTTCAAGTTACAAAATTAAAGCATACCAAGTAGACAGTCAAAGACTGAGAGTGTGAACAGCTACACATGCATGAATCTCTACATGTATTTCTATCCTGTATTAGAGGGAAAAACAAAACTTAGCAAGACAAAACAAAACAAATTCCTATAAAAACTTGAAAACAAAAAGTCATATAAAACCACAGTACAAGGTGATCTACAATGATTACTGTGCTGTTTCTTATTATCTTCAACAGAATGTCTATATCATCAGGCATAATTGAATATAACAGTATAATTGAGTATAGCAGTAAATAACAATATTAGTAAAATAAAACATTGTAGACAGTATAAAACTTCAAAGGCAGGTAATAATCAAACCAGAGTGGATATTCTAGTGGATCTTGTCATCTTAAGTGCAGTTGCCTATACTCTCAGACTTGATACTATCAAT
>PVLA01012678.1:0-42450 GCA_004027455.1 Hydrochoerus hydrochaeris | reverse complement strand
CAGCCTACTTGCCACCCTGGTAAGCAGCTGGGGCCCTGCCGGTGCGCGGGCTAAGAATCAGACATCCATCCCCCCCTCCCGCCGTTAGCAAGTCAGCACCAGCAGTCTGAGTATCTCTTGGGAGGATGAATCTATGCAGCATGGCAAGTAAGGGGAATTTCCTTCTACCATCTCTTTGAAGGCAAATATTTTTATCACTATTTTGCTCAGTTTTGATTAATGGTACTGCTTTATTCAATATTCTGTTTTTAAAAGTTTGATATTTCCTTCCATTTTCCTCTACCTGATTGAAAGGACAGCTAATGTGAACAGAATGGGCTGTACTATTGAGCCCATTGCTTGTGTCCTGGTGACCTGCTCTGAGGTTCTGTGGTAGTTTTATTGCAGTTCAGTGGCATGGATTTGTTCTGTCTTGTTCTGCTGTATTTTGCTACCTTCAAAAAAAAAAAGTAGAAAAGAAAGTAACAAAATACCTCCAACAATCTCCCAACTCCACCAAAGCTGATCCATGGATCATGGATGAGGAGAAACTCAAAAACAAGGCAACAGAATTATATAAGGTGATTAAAAGTATATAACAACAACAAAACAGGTCAGTAAGGTACTGAGCAACCTGAAACAGGATACAACTAAGCAACTTAAAAAGTAAAAAGAAGAAAAGAAAGTGCTCTAGAGGATATGGCTGCATGTATGTTTAAGTGTGTAGGATTGATAACCATGTTGCTAAGTTGTTACTGGATCATTGAACTTCTTTGCAGTCTCACTGTTTGAATGTACTTTGTATGCTTTAATTTTGTAACTTTTAACAACTAGGTCTAAGAAGACAGTGTGTAGTTTGTCAACTGGTGATTTCTTACTGCTTTTTTTTCCTGAAATTCTGTATTGTTTCTACCCCTTTTTTCTGTTTTGCTTTTTTTTCCTCTTTAAATAAAATTTAAAAAAAAAGAATACACATTTGAAAATATCTCCTGTTTCAATCTCCTGTAATGTTGGCAGGTCACATGGGGCCTTGGATAGGAACTGCTTGTGCCCCAGTGGGAACTGGTGGTTCCCCTGGCTGCCTATCTTGGGGCCTTCTAGAAGTAACAATATGGGATTCATCTCCAAAGGCAATAGCGGCTTGTGATGCTGCCTGTCTCTCACTAGAAGTCAATGTCTGATTTACGAGTCACATGACATCTTTTCACTCTAGCTCATAGGTCTGAGTAAATCCTTTAAAGACCTCAATGTACTTATCCAGTTCATCTGAAAATTTTCCTAGTTCTAGCTTAATTTGCTTTAATTCACTGCGAGAAAGAAATCTATGAATGGGAGTGGTCTCATAAGGATTATAATTATACCTGGAGCATAGATAAGAATTATCTTTTAATGCAAAGAAAATTTTAACATACTGTAGTTGTAACCATTTTCTTCTTTTTTACAATATGATTTTAGTTATAAAAGAACATCATAATTACTACTTCCCTTGGTATTTTTGGCTCTAGGGGATAGGTGGGCCATTCACTTCTGTAGAGAAATATCAATTGACTCTTTCAACATGGAAGGGTTGAACATCTTCCAGTGCTTAAGAACACATTCCAAAGGACTGAGGGGCTTGGCCTTGTGTTGCCCATGTCTGTAGTGTAAAAGCAAGGCATAAGTATGAAACCTTTTTGTACCTGGGCATCGAACTCAGGACCTTTCCCTGAGCTATGAATGATACTGAGCTATCTAATTATGCAAATAAAGGAGATAAAACAAGACATCCCTTTTTATTCCTATTTGCTAAATATTCCCTAGGTGTCCCTGGGTTGACACTGCTTTAGAGCCAGTGGATGCCTTCTGGAGAGAACAGAAGATCGATTAGGTCAGCTTATCCACCCTCAGCCTGACGCACAATCCTATCTGCACAGATAGCTCATGGACTTTGTTTCCATAAGGAATGGTTAAAGAAGTAAGTATAACTTTGTAATAAACTACTTTGCTTATTGGAAGAGAGCATAGGTTAAAAGGTGAGTTGGAAGCAGGAAGCTTCTCTTTTCTCCTCTAGAGATACGTAGAACAATTGACTGGGGGAGCCTCACCCCATGCACTGGGCAAAGGAGTCTCCAGGCATTTGTCCCCCACTTCATTACCTAGGTAACCTTTCCTAGTAACAGGATAAGACTATACTTAACTTAAATTTATATATCTTTGAAGTTCCCAGGTTAAATTTACAAATTATTAACTAGCAATCACGTTTTAAGTTAGAAAAAAGCATGGTCTTCTAGGCACACAGAAAAGAAAAACCTATTTATTCTTAATTAACATATGTAAGGCACAAATGTAAATCCTTTCCTACTACCTGCTGTGAAATGTAAACTATTGTTGTAAGATATCTCAGTCTTATCTCTGAAGGTGGGGGAAGGTAGTCTAAGTGATCTGAAAGTCCACTGAAAAGTTTAGAAATAAGGATGATAGGAAAGTGGAGATTTTCAGTGGTCATGAGCAAAAGTTCACTGAGAAACTTTCCTGTGTCCCCCAGAGTTGCCCTGGCCAGGAACTCTCAGTTCTCAGTTTCTATCGGCTCAGATAACCAGAGATCAGTCTCCAGAAAGGAATCCAGCTGTCTGTCTGGTCAACATTCCATTGACTCCATTGGCCACTGGCTTCCATGAGGATTCACCAAACAGATGCTGGGGAAACCTGTCCTCTGCTTTTGAAGGTGGCAGCTGCTACAAGAGTGATAATTAGCTGGCAGAGTAACCACTGTATGTCAAAATTCTATAAGGGATAGTTGAAAGCCTGAGCAAAATCATTACCTACTATTCTATGAATTTACAATAAATGTTTTAAAGTCCACAACTTGAGAGGTTGGAGAGCCTCCTTATTCTAACGTGTTTAGGTCCCATGTGTGCTGCTTCCTGGGATAGCTCCTTCCACTGTCACATGGAAGCCGGTTCTCCCCACTGTGTCCCAGGTTTAATCTCCAAAGGAGATTTGCCCAGAACACTGAGCCAGGACATGGCTCTTGTGTGTGTTTTCCTGGACAGGCACAATTCCGATCAATGTCTCATCTGACCCAGAGACGGGGTATGTGTCCTTTATCTAAGATAACTTCCCTGTCTTCAGTGTTAGCAAAGGCTCATTTTCTATGGGCTTAACTAAGAAGGAAAAGGTTTGAATAATCTATTTTTCTAATTTCACACGCCTCTATAAGGAAAGTAGAGAGTGGGAAATAAGTAGAAGTAAAGTCAAAGGTGGGAAACTGAAGCAGAAAAGGCCTGACATTTCCTCTAGAGTATAGAGGAGGATCAGAGCCAGTCTGTCTCAGTGAAACCTGTCCTCCAAGTTTTAAGACCAGCCACCAGCCTAGTGCTGCTTAAATGGTGGAAAGAGTCCCAGTTTTTATTGTGGGCATGTATATTTTCTAAGTCTGAGCTAGATTCCCATTTAAGAGAACCATCTTATAGGCATTTACATTAGAGCCTGTTGGAGGAGTTCTAATATTTTCTCTAGTGCTATTGTCTAAATACTGTCAAGCAACAAGTACCAGTAACTTTAGCAACTAATTTAAATTCAACATGTACAAGAATAAATAATAATAATATACCATTAAAGAAATATTATAACATTATAAATTTCACATGCTTTAACTTAAATTCACATTATTTTAATAAAACTATATGAGACAAAGCAATTAAAAAACATGGGTCAAATAGTAAGCAATTATCACAATGAGTTATAAACAACTGGCAAAGACAAAGCAAAATTTGAAGCATAAAAGTTTGTTACCTAAATGAGTCCCAGTCTATGAAATGAAAGCAAACGCTCACTTCCGTCCAGTGATCTCGGTGGGACCTCCAAGTGATACGGGGGAATGAAACTTCCGACCTACTGTGTCTGCGAGTTCGTGTTCTCTAAAATTGAAGAATAAATTTTAGGAATAATGGAGGTTAAGAATAGAACATAGTTACTGAGAGAAAGAAAGCTTCTGTCTGAAGAGAGACAGAAGGGGTCCCGAGCAGGTTGCCCAAGACTCTATCTTTTCCAGGGACTTTTATAGAGTAAAACCATGGTTTCAGGCTGGGGATTTAGTTCAGTCACATAAGTGCCTGCCTGGCAACCATGAGGATATGAGCTCAATCCCCGGTACTAAAAACAACAACAACAACAAAAAACCATGGGTTCAAGGTGGGGAAGACTGGGAACTCAAAGCAGATAAGCATAAGGTGGGACATAAATATAGTCAGCCAATAAGATCAATAGTTCAGGTAAAATTGATTACATTAGGGACAAATATGGACGCGAGTCACACAGGAAGCCGGCATGCTTAAGGAGCAGTGACTCTTCCCCTTAGAGGATGGGGTGGTGACTCCTGGCTTCCTCAGGTGATAGGCAGCTAATTAGAATATCAGTCTTTAGGATGTGGATGCATCTGTCTGATCCTTTGTCTTGAGGCCTGGCCCCTAGCAGGAAGTGTGTGTCTCCCCCACAGTTGTAAGGTGGCTGCACTGGCTCCTGTGAGGACCTGTCCCACTGCCTATAATATTTCTAACTAACTCAGCTGCCTACAACACATGCATACACACACACATACACACACACACATACACACCCACATACACACATACATACACACATACACATACATACACACATATACACACACGCATACACACATACATACACACACAGACACACACATACACATACATACACACACACATACACATACATACACACATAGACACACACACACCCACACACACACATACATACACACATACATGCACATATATATAGAGTGAGCGCAAACCAGCCAGGGACAGAAGAATAAGTCATCTAAAATTAATCTAGAGTCCCGTCACAGGTGAGACTCGCCTGGCATGTTCTAAGAAGGCGGAGGGCTGTGTCACGGGAGCCTCCAGGGCACTGGCCCCGTCCTCCTCCTTGAATTGGAACCTAGTCACAGGGCATTTCCATCCTTCACATTCAGCCTGGTCTGTTCATACACAATGTTTCAATTAAATGTTTATTTAACAGAAAAAGTAGTAGAACTTGTGAGGCCCAACTTCCCCCCAGGACAGATGACCAGAGAAAGAAACAGAGGCAGAGGCACACGGAGTGAGAGCCAGCGTGCAGGGCTCCCTGGGACCGCTCTGAACCGAGGCAGTTGGCTGGGTTTTGTGCCTGCACAGACTGGCAGCCCCTAGACCGCACCAAGAGGGAAACTGTGCGGGCAGAAGGATCTCTGGGGGATGAATCTCAGCCCTGCCCTGCGGTCACTTCGCACCTGTACCTTATTTTCTGCTTCTTTTCATTTCGTTTTCTTTTTTCCTTCCTTTTCTTGTAGGGACAGGTTCCAAGCCTTCCTGTTCCTAACACAGTGTCATCCAGCCCCCTCGCAAGTATCCTCCTGGGGCCATGGTCCCCAGTGCTTTCCCACCTGATTCATCAAGCCTGCAGCTTCTTGCTTAGCAACTCGGTTCCACAGAAAGGCTGCTGTGCCCTCAGGTCCCCGACATGGCAGTGGGATGACTCAATCTTCTGCATTAACACCGCCTGTGGCAGCACAGAAGCAATAAGGTGGGTGGAAAGCAGACAAGGAAAATTGAAGTTGTAAAATGATACTTTCAAGAAAAACTGCAGGGTCAGGACACAAAAGTTCCTCAAGCCCTTTCTCCTTTGAGGAAGCTCACTCAGAAAAAGTTCCTTATGGGTGTTAGAGACCAATGAGCCTGTAAATTGGTTAATTGTGCTCCCTGGCACAGAACTCACCCTAAGGCAGCAGAGGGGTAGTGGGTGGCAGAGCCCAACCTCAGACACAGGTCGCTGCTCTGCATGCCGACTTCACCTGACAGTGGCAGGAGCGCCTCCTTCATACCCAGCTTGGAGACACCCCAGACCCCAAGGATACACCCAGCTACAGCTACAGGTCACAAGGGATCTCTCTCTCTCTCTCTCTCTCTCTCTGTCTCTCTCTCGCTCTCACCTGCACTCCATTTCTTCGAGTGCATACTTTAAATCTTTGCATAGTTAGTTCCTATATGCATTTTATTGACATATCATGACAATTCTCTCAGTGGGGAGTCAGCAAATGTGCAACTTAATTTTGTGTGTGAAGGGTCTAGGAATCTCCTGGGATCCTGTCCAGTGTTAACCCAGTGGGACACACTGTACTATATTCACTGGAAAGGTGTCAAAGCTGAGGCTCAGAGAAGGTGGTACACTTGCCCAAGCCTGGTGGGCAGTGGCAGGCTCACTGGAAAGGTGACCCCAGGCCACACTGTGGACCTAGGAAGACATGACCTGCATTTCCAGAGGACACTAGATGTGTATCATAACTTAGGATCTATAGCGCTGCTCAGTCTAGATCCACCTACAACATACAGAAGCGTCCGAATCTGTGGACATCCACAAACATATATAACCTGTGTGTTACCAAAACACACTTCTACGCAGTTGAAGCGAGGAAGTGGAGGGATGGAGGGCGCTTGGGATTGGATCCAGGGCTTTTGCACTGAACCACATTTCTGGCCTTCCTCATTATCATTTGTTTTGGTTTGGTTTATTTTGTTTTTTTGAGACAAGGTCTTGCTACGAAGTCCAGGCTGGCCTCAAACCCACTCTGTAGCCCAGGCTGCCCTAGAACTTGCAGTGATCCTCCTGCCTCTGCTTCTTGAGTGTGCTGGAGTTACAGATGTGCACCGCTATGCCCAGCTAAAATCGAGTGATTTCAAAGGTGACAAAAGGGCTGGGGATTTAGCTCAGTGGCAAAAGCGCCTGCCTTGCAAGCACATGGTCATGAGTTCAATCCCTGGTACCAAAATTTTAAAAAGTGACAAAAGTCTGTGTGTTGGGCAACCTGCTCAGGACCCCCTTCTTTCTCTCTTCAGACAGAAGATTTCTCTCGATAAATATATTCTACTCTTAAAAAAAAAGTCTGGGTGTTAGACGAGGAGCTGAACTGACACATACACAACGCATGCTGTAATCAGGGGGTTCACAGAAGGCGAGGGCAGCATGGCCAGGCCAGGCCCACCGCTTACCAGCCGCTGAAGGCACGAGATGCGCAAATGAGAAAGGGTTTCCGGCGAGGTGGCCAGATGTGAGAAGCAAGAGCCCAAGTCTCACACGTGCCTCTGGGGGCAGCGCCCACGCATGTTAGGAAGCTGAGAAGCAAGGGGGTGTGAGGGCAGAGAGGCGCCTGGAGGTAGAGAATCAACCATAAGCTGTGACCAAATGCTCAGAAAACGGGCTCATTTGTGTTATTTGAGGGAGGAACCTTTGGTGCAGAGATGTCCGGAGGTCTCCAATGGACACCCCGCAGACCCAGGTATGGGGCCCTCGGCCTCAGCAAATTTGAAGTAGACATACACAGCCTCCAGTTCCCGAGAGGAAGGTAGGCTGTGTCAACATGACCCTGCATGGGTGGCAGTATCTGCCAGCTTCACGGGAGCACCAGGCTAGTGATGTGACCTCTCGGTACAAGCAGTGACAGAAGCCAGTGAAGCTAAAAGGTTCTCTCGGTTTCCCCTGGGTTTTCATAGCACGTGCCCTTCTGGGATTTGCCCCTCTGTGTCCTATGGTCAGAATTGACTCTCTGGTACTTTTTCCTACATGGAACACAGTAAGTGTTATCCTTACAACAAACTAAACTACTGAACACAACAAACGTGTCACAGAGCCCTGGAAGGATGCTTAGCACACTCTCAGCCCAGGAAGGGTTTTTAGCTTTGGGTTCTCGTAAGCTTTAACATCATTTTCCATTTAAATATATTCATGAAACTGACTTTGATTTGCCATAAAGATTTTCCTGTAAAGCACTGATTTTTGTTAAGGAAATTGTTTTCTGTTAAGACTAGATCCTTACTGGTATATTTTTTCTCTTTGGGGACATGTACACCTATGCAGGTGGCAGCAGCACTGTCTACTTTAATAATATGCAAATGCTTTGTCTCTGTATGAATACTGACTTTTCCAGCAAGCTTTTAAAACATAGTGGACAATAAAGACAAGACAGAGGGTATCACAATCTCTGACTTGAAATTATACTATAGAGCTACCGTGATAAAAACAGTGTGATACTGGAAAAAAAAAAAAACAGACCTAAAGATCAGTGGGATAGATTAGAAGATGCAGAAACAACTGCAGACACACTAAGCCACCTTGTCTTTGACAGAGGTGCCAAACACATTCACTTGAAGGAAGCCTCTTTAAAAAATGGTGCTGGAAAAACTGAATCTACACATGCCAAAGACTAAAACTGGACCCACATCTTTCACCATGCTTTAAACTAAAATCCAAATGGATCAAAGATCTTAATATTAAAACAAAACATTAAATCTTCTGGAAGACAGAGTAGGTAAAACTCTTGAAGACATTGGCATAGGCAAAAACTTTAGGAACAAAACCCCAATTGCACAGGAACCATCACAAAGAATCAACAACTGGGATCTCACCCTCCTGAAAAGCTTTTGCATAGCAAGAGAAACTACCAACAGAGAAGAGACAACCTACAAGGTGGGAGAAAATGTTTGCCTGCTGTACCTTAGACAAAGGATTACTATTAAGAACATATAAAGAACCCAAAAACAAAAATCAGTCTTCCCAGAGTTAAGACTCAATCCAAAAATGGGCATCCGAGATGAATACACACTTCTCAGATGAAGAATTACAAACAGCAAATAAATATGTGAAAAAGTGTTCAACATCACTCGTCATTCAAGAGATACAAATTAAAACAACATTTAGATTCTACCTCACTCCAGAAAAAAATGGCTATTATCAAGAAATCAAGCAATAACCAATGCTGGAGGGGCTGTGGGGGAAAAGGAACACTTCTCCACTATTGGTGGGAGTGTAGACTGGTACAATCGCTGTGGAAATCAGTCTAGAGAGTCTTCTAAAAACTAGGACTAGAGCCAGGCATGGTGGCTCACGCCTGTAGTCTCAGGACTTAGGAGGCTAAGGCATGAGGTCATTGTCAGTTTGAGACCAGCCTGGGCTATGAAGTGAACTCAAGGCCAGCTTGAACTTCATAGCAGGATGCTGTCTCAAAACAAGCGAGAGAGAGAGAGACAGACAGACAGACACAGAGACAGAGAGAGAGTTTGAGATATAGCTCTAGAGAGACAGGAGGGATCCCAAAGCTGGGTGGCTACTTAGGCCTTTGTCAGGGGTAATTAATACAGCAAAGTCATGACGTGGGCACAGTGAGGGTCAAACTATAATCAACTTGCAGAACTACAAGTGGAGCCACTTGGCTAATACCAACCCAAGAGGGACGTGGGTCACGCAGCAAGGGCGCATGGAAAGAACAAAGACGTTTTGAGGAGGATGGGTCAGGATATTCTGGTCACCCACCTGGGCACCTGATGCCCACCTGGACTTCCTGGTCCAGGTGGTGCTAATTACGGTAGAATTCTGAGCTACTGATTCTCTCTCAGGGAGGCCGGCAGGTCTGCCCATTGCATGTTTATCTTGAAACCTGGTCTTTCTTAGATGCACGTCCAGCCACAGTCCTGCTGTCTTTATTTTTCTGCTGACTTCCATGAGAGCCAGTACCTCTCTGACTGGATTAATTTCTATCTAACTTAGCTGCCTACACTAATGTGGGCTCCAGATATCCTGTAAATTTACTCAAGAGTCTCATCTCGAGTAGTGTGAAAAGAAAGTCATCTGAAAGATACAGCAATAAACACTCGGTGCTGGCCAAGCCTGGTGGTGCACTCTCAGCACTCGGGAGGCTGAGGCAGGAGGATCACTGCGAGTTCCGAGCAAGCCTGGGGTAAATAGTGAGTTTAAGGCCAGCCTGATCTCGCAGCCAGAGCCTGTCTCCCAAACAAAACAAAACAGAACAAAAGCTCCAGGGGCTGTTGGCCCTGATACGGGCACCCAGAGTCAGATGCTATGGCCAGTTGTTAACACATAGGGGTAAGCTGGTTTTTCATTTTTGCAGGGTGTTTGCAGTACAAATCTTTTTTAAAAGTATTATTTTGAGACAGCGTCTCTCTCAGTTGCCCAGAATAGGCTCTGACTTGCAGCCCTCCTGCCTCTGCCTCTCAAAGTGCAGGGATTACAAGCATGTGCCACAATGCCCAGCTCACGCTGAACTTTTAAAAATTTTACTTTCAAAGATTTTACACAGCCTGACACATTTTCATGAAGAAATTTTTCCTTCTCCCAGAGTCTGTTCCTACAGCAGTGCCCGCCCACTGTTGGGGACATCAGCCTCCCTTTCCTTTCTGTGACAGGAAACTGCCTGCCCTTTCCTGGGTGTGACGGGAGCGCTAAGGCGCTGAAAGCGCCGGCTGTTTAAAACTATCAGCGAAAACAAGGCCTTTCATTTCCTCTGGGACACAGCCTACCCCGACCAAGCGCTGAGGGCAGCGTTTTCCTCGCCCCTTTCAGTCTTAGGCAGATTCTCCAAGGTGAGGCTGCAGGGAGCTTTTCAAACTCCTCCTGTCAGTCCTCCCCCTCCTCCTCCTCTTCCTCCTCCTGCCATCCCCTCCCGACGAGGACCTCGCTCTCCGCCGCCCTCGCCCACTGTCGGTCCCTGTTGCTGCTGCCGGGCTTCCGGTGTCTGAGCACCCTCTGTCCTGTCCAGGCCTCCTCTGTGAGTGTGGCTGGGCTGTAACCTAGGGCGGGAAGAAACGACCTCCAAGTGCGCCGATCAGCAGGCAGGAGCCTGGACCACGAGGTGGTGCCACGGCACAGGCCTGTAGTCCCGGCACGTGGAAGGCTGAGGCAGGATGACCACTTCGGCCTGGCCAACGGAGCAAGGTCTCATCTCAGAAAAGCCCAGAGCCAGCCAGGCGGTAACCTCGTCTTCTCTGAATATCTGTTAAGACCCCGTTTCCTTCAGAAGCGTGATCGTGGCCCGGAGTGGGCCTCGCTGCGGCTACCTGGGGAGCCAGCCAGCCTCCTCTGCGTGGAGGTTTCTCTGTGACTGCACCCCAGTGCCAGGCTGGGGCCTCATCTGCTCGCCACCAGCAGCCCTGGTTCTTAAAGTGACTTACAGGGATCTTGCGGCCACAACATCGTCACTGGCTCGACAGGGGCGTCCCTGGGAAAGCTGGAGAAACCGAGCCAGCAGAGGGGTCAGCACAGCCCCCTGCCCCTCTGGGTGTCACCAGGTCACCCCCAAGCACTAGGTCTGCAGGGGGTTAGGTTTCTCATTGGCGGAGGAGAAGAAAGGGCAGAAAAAGGGGGAAAGGCCTTTATTGCGGGCACAGGAGGGCGGCAGAAGAGTGCAAGACGCCTTCGAGGCAGAGAAGCCCGGCTTTTATGAGGCTTGGCAGGGGGTGGAGCCTGAGGGGCGGGCCGAGTGACGTATTGACAGCCGATTGGGGAGATGCTGGCCGGAGCCGTGTGTGCGCATGCGCAGGCCAAAAGCCTAAAGTTCCATTTAGCCTGGAGGCCGAACGCGGGTCAGCCTTGCGGGGACGCTGTGGCTGCCGGGTCCAGCACCACGCTGAGCCTGGCGGGCGGAACCCGTCACAGGGCAGTGACCGCTTCGGAGAAAGCCCTGGGCGAAGCCAGGTGTGTGGTGGACCTGTCCAGAGCTGGTTCTATCACTGTGAACCCTAAATCAGAGATTGCAGAGCGCCCCAGCCGCTTCCCAGCATGATAACAAACTTTCAACTTATTTGAAAAGTGGTGTGTTTACTCCTGGTTTTCTAGTGATCCGGGTTTATGCCCAGAGGTGCCCTTTGCTTTGGGGCTCTGGTGTCTTGGCAATCACGTGGGGCCCAGGCTGGAGCGAAGCAATCACCTGATGGCCAGAAAGTGGAAGAGCCAGGGTCCACCGTCCCCATCAAGACGCCCACTCCAGTGCAGTAGGACTCACCCCATGGGAGTCACAGTGCTGTGAAATGTGCCGAGGCCCACCCACAAGTCACAGAAACGCCAGCAAACCAAGCCCAAGCCCTTGGCTTCATGGAGCATGCGTTCTTTTTTGGTAAACTTCTACTTTAATTTCAGACTTAATTGTTGCAAAAACATGACAAAGATTTCTTGAGGGTTTTGTTTTGTTTTTTGTCTTTTCGAGACAGGGTGTCACTATGCAGTTCAGGCTGTACTTGAACTGACATTGTAACCCAGACTGGTCTCGAACTTGCAGTGATCCTCCTGCCTTAGCCTCCTGAGTACTGGGGTTACTGGTGTGTGACATCATGCCTGGCTGGAAGTATCACCCAGATTCCCCAAATACTAAAATTTTCCCTCAACTACTTTATTTTCTCTTTATATATCTGTCTTCTATTTTTGAGTTGTTTAAGAGTAAATTACAAACTGGACCCCTATGATCTCTAAGTATTTCCGTGTTTATCTCCTAAAAACAAGGAGATCCTCTTATATAACTGGAACACAAATGTCAAAATCAGGAATTTAACATTTTATAATGCTATTAACTAGTTTATGGGCTTTATTAGATTTCATCAATTATCCCAATAACATTGTTTATAAAACAGTAATCAGCTTGGGATTGCACATGGTGTTCATGCACATGGACAGTACCTTTTAGTATCTAAGGATGGAGCCCCTTCTCCACGCCCTTCATTCTCTATAACTGCAACCTGTTGTATGAATGTAGCCAATTATTTCACTGAACCTCTCTGTTTACTTTGTTAAATTTTTCTTCATAACTGGATTTAGATTGTGCGGAAGTGCTGCTGCATTTGCAGTGTGTAAGGTTAAAAGGCATGTGACAATTCATCCTGCTTCTTGAATGCTGACCACTTGGTTAAGATGCGTTGCAGTGGGCACTGCAAAATGAGGCTTTTGAGTTTTTTTTCTTTTTCTTTAGCCATAAATACTTCCCAAAACTTCCTCCTGCTGAGCACATCACACCCCCCACCACCATCACCACCATCTTCTGTAGAGGTGACAGAATATGTAGATGCCAGTCCAGGAGGTTGGAGCCTGGTGTTTTCCACAGGAAAGAGGAGAAGGAGCTGGAGGTCACTGGAAGTGACCAGGCAGGTGTGGAGATCTGAGCTGTCTCTCCACTCCCCTCTGTTCCTCACTATAGAAGACCTCGCCCCCCTGAACATGTGGTGATTTGAGGCAGATTGGCTCGTCCAACTCCTCAGAGCCAGCCTTGAATAAATCCTTTTTCATTTTTGCTCAAATAGATGGCATCCTCTGAGAAGGTCACTGAAGAGATGAACCTGAGCTGTGAGCCCAAGTGTCCAGTCACAGTATCTGCCAGAATTCTCCACTCTCAAGTCACACTGTTCCCTCTTGGAATTAATGAGATCTTGCAGGACTTAAGCAAACTCCAGTTCCTCCTCAGAGTTTCACCTCATTGCAGATTCTTGTTGTAGCATATATATGAGGGGTGAGGGTAAACCAGCAGAGACCAGCAGGAATCATGCAAATCGTGCAAAGGCATCATGGCGTGGAGTGTATCGTGCGTGGCTTCAGGCAGAGAGCATGACTAAGACCATCTACCCTGAACAAAGAGGAGTGTGTACCTTTTATAGGGATGGAGAGAAGGCAGGGGACATTGTGGGAAGGACCCCAATGAACATCTGTCGTCAAAGTTCTCTGGCAATCTTGCATCTCAGGCGGGCAGAGTCTTTGAAGTGTCCGATGTAAGCTCTCAGGTATCTCCAGATGTCCCCAGGGCCTGCACACTTCCTGGTCCTCTTTTCCTGTGCTTGTGCTGACTGGTGCTGAGCTGAGTTCCCTGCAGATAGTAGCTGTTCTGCTGGGAGGTAGTTTCGGGGCTGGGGAGTCAGGTCTGGTTAAAGACTTACATTTGTGTGAATCAATTATGCCTATGATGTTTGCCTGGGAGAAGACAGCCACCACACAGCTAGGCACAACTGTAATGGTGGAGCAGTGATGATGGGGAGGGAGGGAGAGAGAGAAAGAGAGAAAACAGGGAAGAGGAGTAAAGAGAATGGAAAGGTTCGCATTTTAATCAGGATTACCAGGGAGGATCTCATTGAGAAAACAGAGCTCTAAAAGGATAAGTGGATGACAGCCTAGCTGAGATCTTGATGAGCTCTCTGAGGTGTGTGAGAAATGACAAGCGGCTGGGGAGGTGTGCGAAGAGGAAGTGAGGATGAGAGAAGAACTGGGCACACAGCAGGGGAGACCAGGAAGTTGTGTGTAATGCTTCCTGTTGCTACAGACAGCGCTGCCCCCCCCAATGTAGAACCTGCACTGAGAGACCCAGGCCTCGCTCCCTCCCTGATACAGCAGTAACATGAATAGCTTTTCATGACACTTGGAGGGTCACAGGAGATAATACGGAAAGGGCTCGGAACAGGGCTTGGCAGTAAGAAGCACTCGATGAACAGTACAATGAATAGTATTATCTTTGTTCCTATCCCAGTGGTCTCTGCTGCTGTGGGCAGAACTCCCACCTCACAGGCAGCACTGACCTCTGTGGCTGGACACAAAACTAGAGAGATGGTGTGCAAGGGGTCCACACGTGTAGGTACTGAAGAACCAGTATACGTTTTCTGGTGAGTTTCAACCCTTGCCCATATTCTTCTGTGCCCCATAACTGGAAAGCCCATCAAGTCTGTTTACTGTACAGAACACATCAGATCAAGGTGCTCACCATCTTGAGTAGGAAACTTTGCACAAACACAGGACAGACCAGTGGCCACAGACTCAAAGGCTCGTCCCAAGAATAGCTGGCGTTTAACCTGCTCATTCCCACTAACACCCTATAAACCCTTTTACTTTTCTCTCATTGCTGGAACAAAATACCCAACACCCAAAATTAACAAAGGAAAGGTTTATTTAGCTCAGAGTTTGTGGCTCCAAGGCAGGGTGGCCTGGCACAGGGGCAACACTTCAAGGAGGCAGAAGACAGCAAAAGCAGCAAGAGTAGAAAGGAAGGATGAGAGAAAGCCTCTTCTTGTCTGTTATAAGCCAACTACTGCTCCATAGGGTGAGTGTAGCACTCACACCACCTCAGTGCCTTCTTGCGCAGGCTCAGGATGTTTACAAAGCGAGGACTCCCTGCTGAGTCAGAGTTAAGCTTCTAAACTTCTCAAGTTGACACAATATATTAACCATAACAGTAAGAGAAGCTGCTTTTGGTAGGTCAGAGCCAACCCCTCTCAGGTCTTTATCTTAAATAAAGCCTATCCTTGCAAGTTTTTTTTTTTTTCTCTTTCTATTTCTAACCACTACACACATGCATGTGAGGATAACTACCTCAAAGGGGTCCAGAACTGCCAAGGAGAGAGGCAGAGTACTCAGCTGGATTCCGGAGACAAAAGTCCAGCCAGCAGCTCAGTTCCCAGGCACCTGAGAAGTCATTTCATATTTGGTCGCATCTGTTTTCTCATTTGTCATGAAGGAAATGTGTACAATGACACCTAAAGTCATCACTGTAGGTCTAGGATGATATGACACGGTGCATTTTTTTGGCTGATGTAGGCTGACGGCTAGGCAGAAAACCTTTATTCTTCCTCCTGAGAACAGAACTCTACAGTGGCCAGTAGCTCCTAGAACTGGTCACACGCCTTCCTGATTGCTCTGCTTTCATGAACACAGCCTAAGAAGCACAGCCAGGGGCCTGTGTGCCAGGGCGTTCCCCTGACAAGTGTCCGCTCATTGATTCTCATGAGCTCTTTGTAGTGTGGGAATTGTTATCTACAGTTTACAGAGATGGAGCCAGAATCAGAAAGACTCAAAGTCTCAGGACATTGCAAACGCTGGAATTTGGGCCTGCACGTATTCTGACTCCACAGTTCTGGTTTTCTCCCACTTTACCGTCTTGCCTTCCTGGGTAGATCTGCACACAGCCCAGCGTGACAGTTCATTTTGTGTTCATCCCATCTGCGACCGTACGCCATGCTCCCGAGAAGCTTCCTTTGTAATGGCTCCCAAACAAATGACTCCTTTGACTTTATTCCTGATTTCAAGTTTCCCAGAAGCTGCTCTAATCAAGACACGAGTGTGCCCTTAGTAACTTCTGCTCAGTATTGGTCTCTTGTTCACTTCCTCCTACTTTGCAGCAACAGTGAACTTCTCTATCTTCTCTGGCCTTAAATAGAGTATGAAACAGGTTTTTCATCAGGGTGTGCTTTCTCTGGGCTTCTGTAGGTCCTCAGCAAATAGCAGTGAGAGTTTCCCCTCCTGAAGGTCACTCCCCCAGGAAGAAACAAAGACAAGCTGAGGCTAAGCAGTAACCTGATGCTTAGTGAATGAATGTGTTTAATAATCCTTTGTAGGGAACATGTTAGGTGCATTCCATAAATGACGATTTAGTGAATGTTTAAAACACAAAAGGAATAAAAACAATGAAGTAAGTATTGCAAAACAAACACTAAGAGGATGGGTTAGGCCCTAGCTGCTGGGGATTAGGGAATAACAGGCAGAACAGAAGGCATCCACATCTTCAGCCTGAAATCCATTCCTGTATTTGACGGAGGTCACAACATCAGATATTTAACACTGTTGTTTATTTGTCTCACATGCTTAGTCTCAGATTAAAATTAGCTTTGGACAACTCACTCATTTTCCCAGATTTTGCAAACAAGATCATTGTAGCAATAGAAAAAAACATTTTCACAAAAACCAGACTCACAACCTGACCATTTAAAGAGCTCTTAGTACTTTATAATTGAATCTACTATAGCTCGTGCACTCTCTCTCTCTCTCTCTCTCTCTCTCTGTCTCTCTCTCTCTCCACACACACAAACACACTCTATAAATAGTGATTAGACTGAGCATTTCAAAAATAACTGCTATCAAAAACTGGAGTTCAAAGTTATTTCAGTGAACTTAAGATAGTCACAGAACACGGTTTTTAGACGAGTGCTCCAGGTGACCCCAGGCCTCCCTCACAGAGTGGAATGTTTTCTCTTGGACAATGGTCAGAGCATCACTAAGGACCCAACTGGGCCTTTCCAAAGGGAGGATCCTCAAAACCTTCTAAAGTCACCCCCTCAAACACTGTCCATGCTCCTCCCACCTCGCCCTGTGGCTTGCATGTCCCTGCCCATTGTGGATCTCAGTGCAACTTGAGAGAGAGATGTCAGTGGAACTGGCCAGAGGAGCACAGGTGAGGTCCAGCCCAGCACTTCTCACAAATGACAGCGAAATGGTGCATGAGATTTAAAGGGATGCACAGAAGAACAGACAAGGAAAGGTGGGGCTGCAGCCACTCCTGCAGGTCATTCAGGATGGGCTCAGTGTGAGGAAGGCCTGGCTGCTCAGAGTGGGAGACGCCAGGATCGGCCACCAACTCGTTGTGTGATCCTAGTGAGCCACTCGGTTTCATGGTTTTACTGAAAAACTGACAGTAACATCACAGAATCCTCATGATAAGCAAGTAACATAAAATATGAGGTGTTTAAAACTGCATGAATACGAGGAGCTATGAACTACGCACTGGACTCCCTTTGGTAGCAGGAATCTGTTGTGGCAGACACGCTTCCGCCTGTGTGAACTTTGTCAACTCCTGTAAGGTATTAATGCAAGGAAACCTCTAAGATGCTTCTTAGCAGATGCTTGGAAAGCATACAGGAATCCTTTGCTCACCTATGACATGTTATCAGAACAACTTTCAAAGACACCTTCATCCATGGACACATGAAATGTCCCTTGGCAAACAGAGGGGAAAGGAATTACTTTCACAATAATTGCTGGTGGTCAGCTTCCCAGAGCCTGGTTGAGGGAGCTGGGGCTTCGGAGTAAGAAGGGATTCTGTGATTTGTCAGGAGGCTGCTACAGGGGCTACCGAGGTAGCGGTGAATGTGCCCTGTGTCAACCACACCACGATGCAAGAGTAGCAGGCATTGGGTACAGCAGAATGCTCATCTCCTGAAGCCACCAAGAGCCACCAACTGAGACATGATACTGTGGTTGTGGAACATGCCCAGATATATACTCCTGTCAGTACCGAGGTATAGGAAGAATAATTCATTCTTGAAATTGAAGGGAACAATTTCAGTCTCTATGAAATTAAGCATGGGCAACTCACCCACTTATCAAATGTCTCAAAACACCCACCATGAAGAAGGGTTAGGACTTCTTCATGGCTGGGTTGTGGAAGTTGGGCAGCTACTCGACTGCCTGGTTTTCTAAGTGCTCCCAACGTGTTGGTCAGCTTTCTGCTGCAGTAATAAATATCTGAAATAAATCAGCTTATAAAGACAGAAGGGGTGTCCTGGCTCACAGCTTTGAAGGTTCATAATCAGTTGGCCTTGTTGGTCTGGACTGGTGGTCACCATGGTGGGTGCATATGGTGGAACAAATCTACTTGCCTCATGGCCAGGAAGCAAACCAGAGGAGAAACTGACCATAGTTTCACAGTCCCAGGCCCAGCTTCTTAAAGTTTCTATAACCTCCCAATAGTGCCAAACTCAGAAGCAAGCCTTTAGCTTACAGGACTCTGGGGGACATTCTGGGACCCAAACAACAGTACCTGGTCACACTGTGATCTTCCTAGCTCTTCCTGTCTCTCTGATGAGAAGGCCATGGCTTACTTGGTCCTCACTTTGAGCCCAGCTCCCAATCTTTGTAGGATGTGCTCAAGTGTAGGTTCACCTGGAAGTTGCCGTTCTCTGTAAAAATCTGGCCTCCCAAGCCATCCTGAGCATGTTTGATCTGGATGGGGCAGTTGTCTGCCTGGCTGGTTGACACCAGTTCAATCTGTCTTTAGGCTATCTTTGCCAGATACAGCACAAAATAATGTCTTCTTCACACACGAGGTTCCGTCCATGGCACTGGAACGCCAGGCACAGTAGCTCAGTATTTATCTCCTGAATGCTCCAAATGGCTTCCTCAGTGCCGGAAATGCTTCAGTCACTTTCAACGGAGCAAAGGAGGATTTACTTACTCATCATTCTTTTTCTTCCTGTGTCTTACTTTATAAGAATTATTGTCACTTAGTCCCAAGGAATGACCTGTGTTGCCGATTTGACTCAGAATTTGATGAGAGAGTAACCTGAGGGGATGCGAGTATAGCAGTTCACTGTCTGGTCATCCGTCACTGAAAAGGAACTATTTTCAGTTCTTTATCTTTTGGAAGCTCTCACCTTCCCATGCTTGCTGAATTGCTAACTCACAGTAATAACTGGAACATGCAGAACATTCTCCAGGGTCATCCCATTTCCTAGAAGTAGCTATTTCTGACCCTTAGAGTCACTCAATAAATGTTTTGGGATGAATAAATGAGTGCAGTTTTAAGGACAGAAGTATAACGAGGTCTTGGCCTTGGAGCCTCACATGATCTTGACTGGTGGGTGTGACCTTTCCTAATAGATTGTACTGAGCCATGTGTCATATTTTTTCCTCTCTTTTTAAAAAATTCATTAATCTTTAAGCTGATATATAAGCACATAAAAATCATACATACCTATAGGGAACCATAAGATGTTTCGACATTATCTGTGGATCACAACTGACATAGATTTTTTTTGTTTTTTGTTTTGGTTTGCAAGAAGTCTAGGTTGACCCTGAACCCACTGTGTAGCCTATGCTGATCTCAAATTCACAGCAATCCTCCTGCCTCAGCCTCTTAGCTGCTGGAATTATAGATTCTAATATGTGGCAGTTTGGCAGTTGCACAGGGGAGGAATGGAAGTTTTCATATCTGGAACACAGTAATGTAAAACAAAGAAATGTAAGGGGCTGGGGACTTAGCTCAGTGGCTCAAGTGCTTGCCTGGTAAGCACAAGGTCATGAGTTTGATCCCAGGTACCAAAAAGAAAGAAAGAAAGAAAGAAAGAAAGAAAGAAAGAAAGAAAGAACAGAAGGTAAATCTTAAATTGTTCGTTCACTTATTCTGCCTCTTCCTGTTTGTTTTGTTTTTTCTATAGGTGAAATTCACATTTTGTTTTAAGCTGGAGAAGATGCTGTGGCTATTAAGTAACTTCTCACCTCAACTTTCAGAATCTAATTCAAATCAGTTCAATGATTTCAAAACATTTTAAAAATTTCTAGTTTCTTTTTAAGAAAACATTTAGTAGACCTGTTAACAGTTCGTAGTGGGTAACACTTATAAGTAACAACTAATAGCCTTAGTATTGCTTATAAAACCCATAAACTTTCCATATACAAAATGCATTTGTTAAAGGATAAGCTTACATAAGTCTCTATAAATGGATAGCAGCTGGTAAAATCAAGCTATAAGCATACAAACTGAGATTATTTAAAAACTGCTCAGAGTTGGACATGGTGGCACATGCCTATAATCCCAGCACTCAGAAGGCTAAGACAGGAGGGTCCCTGTGAGTTTAAGGGACCCTCCTGTCTTAACCTTCTGAGCTACAAAGTGAGCCTGGGCTACAAAGTGAGCTCAAGGCCAGGCTGAATTGCATAGCAAGACCCTGTCTCAAAAAGAGAAAGAAAGAAAGAGAGTAAGAAGAAAAGAAAGAAAGAAACTACTCAGAACCTGTTTTATATTTTTTCAGTAAGTGTAGACTTGGCTGTGCTACAGTAAAATATCAACCCCAAAACGAGTGTCTTAAAGCAACAAGAGTTTTGCCACCAGCCTGGGCACCCATCCAGGGCAGCCATCGTCCCTGAAGCTCAGTGCCAGCTTGATGAACAGGTGTAGAGGGAGCATTTGAGAGGACCAGCACCACGAGTGACACATCCTTTGAAGTCATTATCCTGAAATATTCATGGGTTTTCACCAAAGTGAAAGTAAAAGGAACAAAGAAGGGTGATTACCTCAAGGAGCCACAGAAGTAGACTCAAATGCAAATGATGACTGGAAATATCCATTGCATTATTTCAGACACCCATCTTAGAGTGACACAATCCCACTCTGCTGGACACCATCGGTGCATTCATCAGTGCCACATTACTAAGGCAAAGTGCTGAGTGTTCCCTTGTAAAGAGAAAAGCCTTCTTAACTCACATCTTAGTGCTCAAATCCAAGATCAGGCAGCCCCTTCATTTGACCTCTGATGAGGGAGGCAGCTGGCAATGGCTGGAAACCATCAGTATAACCACACACACAGCCAGGAAGCTGTCGCAGATGGACCCAGGCCCCTGGGTCCTACAGTCCCTTGGGATCATATCCCCAGTGACCTATACATCTCTGCGAAGGCTCAGGTCAGGATGTAGCAACATACTGCCATGGATGAAGTCTTTAGACATAGACCTTTGGGTTTGCGCACAGTGGCTCATGCCTGTAACCCAAGCTTCTCTAGAGGCTGAGGTGGGAGGGTTGCAACTTTGAGACCAGCTGGAACAACTCAGTGAGACTGCATCTCAAAATATAAAAAACAAAAATTGTAAGGGCTGGGAATGTAGCTCAGTGGTGAAGTGCCCCCCACCCGCCATTCAATCCTCAGTGCTACAAAGAGAGACAGAGACAGACAGACTTTTGGGTGACATGCATCCACAGCAATGGCTATAAATTGCAGCAGACAGGTTATCAGCAAGTAGTAAAGGAGGAGAGACTGGTTCTCAAGGATGGGACAGCCAGACTTGATGAATTCAGCAAAGAACAAGGTAAAATGGGCCATAAACTAGGTGAGATCATCACCAGGGCTTCTTGGAGCAAAGCATGAGAAGACAGAGGGGAAACAGGAGAAGCTGCACAGAGTCATGCACAACTGCTCCAAATGCTGGAAGATGGAATGGAAGCCCAGCACATCCAGGGGCCAGGAGTGGGGTTGGGGTGCACAAGGAAAGACTGCCAGCCCTCCGTGAAGCAACAGCCAAATCTAGACTGACAAATGTGACTCTGAAATCAGTAACCAGGACACGCTGACTGTCTTGGAGTTGAATGAACACAAAGAGGTGACAGACGATGGGTCTCCTCAGGTCCCCAGGGGGTCACATGGTGTGCCCAGGTAAGATGCAGCTGCCACTCATTTGCATTCCCCTGGCCTTTCCTGCCCCTTCCTGTGGCTGCTTGGATTTCCTCCTCACCTGGTTTCCGGAGCAAGTACTGCAAGAGAACAACGTGTGACTGTGAGACATCTTACGGTCCAGCCTCACATCTTCATCCTCAGCCCCTGTCCCGTCTAGGTTCAAAGACGAGAAGATGGGTCTGTGACACTTCGGGGTGTGGCATGTCTTGGATGAGTACCCGGGCCAGGAGATGTTGCTGCAGCCCTCTTGGGGAACACAGTCCGCCACATGTGCTGCGGGGCTCCTGGTGTCTCCCAGACCACAGCCTTAAACCATGTGTCCCACAAACCCTTCGTTGTTGGAATCTTGCTGGAGTCCAGCTGCGGCAGGGCTCAGGGGTCCCAAAGGTGGTCAGGGAGTCGGCGAGTGAGAGACAGAAGACACTGCACACCAGTATGTGAGTGAATCTGAATCTATTTTATTTTGCAGAAGCGGGAGTATATATTTGCTAACTTTTGGCAGTGACTTAAACCCCAAGCAGGAAGCACCCCAGGCTTAGAGCCAGGCAGCAATAATCTTAAACAATATGTGTTAATTAATTTTTTCACCTTTGTTAAACTTTAATCTTGTTACTTAGGAATTTATACTTAATTAGCTTGCAAAAGCAAACATGCTATACCCTAGCCCCAATACTTTCTGTTCTATTTATATTGATTCTTTTCTTTGTTGGCCAGATTTTCTGTCTTTCTTTTTAACATAGTTACGTAATGTTTTTTATCCCCTGTTGATCTAATACAATAGGGTGGCCCATTCCTAGTTAACCTTTCCATGAAATTTAATTGATTATGTTTGGCCCATTTTCCTTTGATATTAAGTATTCTTTGCCCATACTTATCATAAATCCCTGTGTAAGGCAGAGGGGGGTCAGGCACTTGAGGTAAAAGGTTTCTTGGGGGCTTTTGTTTGTAATTTCTGATAGAGAAACTTCCCTGGATCAAGGGCAGTTGTCTCACAGGACTTTTGTAAATCCTCCTCCATGAGCTCTTTCATTTGAAGCTTTTGTATAAACTCTCTCATACTACTCACAGAAGGTAAAATTTCACAATTAGCTTTCTCAAAGGGGTTATCTAGAGGGTTTCTAGTAACTCCTCTGGAGTTTCTATTTTCAATTTCATATTGAGTATTACATGAAAATATATATATATATATATATGGGAATTAAACAAATTACAATTATCAGTACAAAACATTCCAAGATCCCCGCGCCCAGTTCCCACACGCGGTGTCCTTTTCCTGGAGAAGCGATTCCTTGAAGCGCTCTCCTCCACCCATGGACCTTGTCACAAGGCGTGGATGGACCAGGACGCGGCATGGACGGAAAAGGGCGCCGCAGAATCTGAGGCGACTTTCACCCCAAGCCTTTGTGGCGAGTGCCAGAGCTCTCCAGACGTTAAGAGTGGGGCTTGGGGCGGTTGTTGGTTCCTGAAGGCTGAGCCAGGCCCGCGCTGGAGTCCAGGGAGACCGTGTCTGAATGAAGACCCCAATGTTTCCGAGGAGGGGGTTCCCTGGGGCGGGCCCAGGGCGCGGCACCAAGGCAGGCCGGGCCCAGCGCTGCGGAGCCGCTGAGGAGATGTGGCAGGAGCTGCCACCCGAAGCCGGTCTCTCCTGCCCTCCCACCACCTTCTTTCCCGCCGGCCTTCTTCTTTCCTGGGTCTCCTGTGACCTCTGCGCACTGGAAACTGGAAGCAATCTGAGGAAAACTAGAAGCGCTCTGGAGAGAGATGGTAGCACTGTGGAGAGAAGCGGAAGTGCTCTGAAGGGACCCGGAAGCGTTCTGGAGAGACCCGGAAGCACTCTGGAGCGACCTGCGCTCCACGCAGTCTTCCTTATGACAGTTCTGTCTTTTGGCTGCTCCAGCCTCTTCCTCTCTGGTGTTCTCTGTCCCCTACACAATGTCAAGGTTGCTGCAGGTCTTGCCTCCAACAGCAGCTATTCTCATCTCCAGAACTCCAGGAAAGGTGTTGGTGCCCATCTTCGGGAGGAGAACAGGGCTGTGGGGAGGATCGCAAAGCCTATTGCGAGTCTCCCTCAAATTTTGCCTGTCTCAGTTTCTCCTGTGGCTGCTGTGTGACGCTTATTCCAGTGGTGGCAGAGATGCTCTGTCTGATGAAAATGTCCACGCAGGAGCAGGCCTAACCCTGCTGAAGTGTCACTGAGCTTCTCTGATGCCCCATGAAGGCCCAGAACCAAGTGGTTGTTGGTTTGTTGTTCTTGTTTTTCATTCAACCCAGGTCCTTCATACTAAGCTAGATCCCCAACCGGTTTTCAGACGTTTAAATTTTGAGGCAGAGTCTTATTAAGTCACTCAGACTGACCTCAAACTTGCCATCTTCCTGCCTCAGGCTCCCAAAGTGCTGGGATCAAGGAATGTCCATCACAGCCAGCTCAACCTCCTCCTTAATCTAATTCAGTTCCTCCTCTGTCACAAGCAAAACTAAACCACTGGCAGAGTCACAACCTTCCCATTTATGTTTTTTCTTTTTTCTGTAGTTCACACGTTGACTCTAAGATCAGGACGTATTATAAAGCTGAAAAACAGAACTCATTTCTCTGTTCATTTCTGTTGTGGTTTTTTTTTCTTGTTAAATTCTAAGAAATAATTTTTGAGTTTGAAGGAAAACAGCATTTAGTTATTATCTTATAGTTGGCTTAAAAAAAATCTAGTGAGGCCAGAGTGAGTACAAGAAAGATAAAAATTTCCAACACAACAAAGGGAAGAAAAACAAAGGGACATAAAAGTACTGCTATACTTTGATCCCCTAAATATTTTTAATGAGGTTTTTTGTTTGTTTGTTTTGTTTTGTTTGTTTGTTTTTTAGGTATACTGGGAATCAAATGACCTCATGCTTTCGAGACAGACATGGTTTCATGCCACTGAGTTATATCCCAAGCCCAGAAATTCTTAATAGAATGTAACCTGGACTTTTGTTCTTTGGTTGGTTGTCTTAACTCCTGGAAAACAGGTTATAAGTCACTTTACTCCTAAATTGTTGATGGGATTAGTTTTCACTTGCCCTTTCTAGTACCTGAGCTCTTTAGTACCTGGGTTCAAAGCATGATCTTTTTTATTTTCTCCTAAGTCCTTGGGTCTAAGTACTATATATAACTCATTGCATTACCTTAGCTCAAGGTAAGCTCTAATTGCCATGCAATGGAGAGCCCCATCCCTGCTTTCCCTGTTAATTATTAGCTGCAACTCACCGCAGTGGGTCCTCCATCCTTGGAGTTCCCAGAATCTCTAACATCATAAAACTCTTGTGAGAAGATGAGATCAGTCAAGAGGAAGCCACCAAGCAGCGCCCAGCTGGACTATCAGCCAGTGACAACATGCTCGTCCTCTTTCTGTGGACCCACAGCCCCCAGCCATGGCCTGCTCAGCGTGCTCAGCTGTGCCTGGCCGCACTCACCTTCCTGGCTTTGAGCCCTGCCCTCTCCGAGGCTTGCTCTGGTCAGGGCTCTGTCCTGATAGAGGTGGCAGCACCTGGGCTGTTGGGTCTCAGATGTGGATGAAGTTTATGCTCTGGCAGGTAAAAAGGAGAACACGAAAAGAACAAAAAGTGAGCCAGGGTGGCAGCATCTGCCTTTGATCCCAGCACTCCAGAAGTGCCCTTTAGTAAGGAAATGAAAAGACCACAACAACAAAATTTGTGCTGAATAGAGTTCAGAGTACGGAGCGTGACAGCAGAAACACAGAAGTGTGGGAACGCTGTGTGTAAATTCAGGCATTTCCTGTGCATGCATGTTCCGAGACCAGATTAGTGTTTTCCTGGTCAATTTACTTTCTGTGAAGTGTTTCAGAGCTGTGTGGATTGTAGTCTTTAAAGCTTGGATTGATTTATTTTTTCTAAACCAATTTTTGTACTCTCTACTATTCCTCAATGAAAAACACATCATCTCATGCACTGAAGTGCTGAAATTGAACATAAGAGGAGCAATCAGGCTGGAGAAGCTGCATTCTCTGAACAGAAACATTGAATAGCACACAGAGGAATTCAGAGAATAATAGGGTTTACCTGGAGTGGGGCACAGATTCAGAGCAGCAAGCAGAGGCCAGGACCTGTGAAGGGGTGTAAGGAGGCACAGATGTGGTTCTGAGACACTTCACCTTGGCGACAAGGACCAGCATGGAGGGCAGCACGACCCAAGCCTGGACAAGCAGTTGCTGGGCAGACATCGGGCCTCGGAGGAATACTTTGCATCTCAACTCTGTTCAGCAGAAAAGACCCAAATACCTATAATTAGAGGAAAAGCTATAATCTCCAATAATGTTTATGGCAACAGGCACAGAGCACAGGAAAAGGAAATTAAGACCAGTGGGTGCAGGACTTGCAAAAAGCTTGCCAGCAAATCCAGATGTCTTGTCCTCATCAGGAAATTCTTATCTTTTCTATAAAAATATCTTTCTATTGACCAGTTTTCTGAATGAGAAAATACTGATTATAATTTCATTAAAAATTGCCCCTTGATTAAAAAAAATACAAAATAGTTCCTCTTATTCCAGATGTGATTAGGAAAATGTGCTGACTGTGGAGTTTAACTCCTACTGTCACTTTTTAAGAATAAAAGGGTAGATAACTCACAGCTTTTTTTTTTGGCTGGTTGGTTTGAGACGGTCTCACTACGTATTAGTCCAGGTGGACCTTGAGCTCTTAGCAATCCTCCTGCCCCAGCCTCCTGAGTGCTGGGGTTACAGGTGTGTGACACCACACCTGGCAACTCACAGCTGTATAAGAATTGAGATGGAAATCACATGCCATAAAGCTCAGCCCTTTGGAGTATGGCTCCCTGGAGCGGCGCGTGCGTGACCATCCCCACTAACTTGAGAACATCTTTGTTTCATGTTTATTGGCACTTACTTCCCATCCCCTACCCACTGGCAACCACTAATCTATGTCAACCCGTGGCTTTGACTGTACACATTAAACATTATATATTTCTCTGTGGATAGGGGGACAGTAACTTTGAAACCAAAGTGTGAAATAATCACTTGATAAAGACACCATCTGTTCATGTTGTTTGCTTTTCTCATTTATCTGTTCTGCATTTCACAATGCTTTCTTGAACATCTTTTATCATTACAAAGGAGCTATGGGAGCACAAAGACACATTGCAGGAAGAAAGACAAGGACTTAGAGGACAAGAAAAAGAGTATCTACATGAAGCAATCACTTGCCAAATTGATGCCAATCCCGGAGTAAGGAACTGTGAACTTTACTTCTGATAGTGTAAAAATCTGGAAAAAAACATCTCACACAATATATAGGAAGAGATTCCACATGGATCAAGGATCTCAATTTTTTAAAAAATGAAACTATGGAAGTACTAGAAGAAAGCATTAAATTCCTCATTAATCCCAATAAAGAAGAAAGCCTTTTAAACTACGACTCAAAATCCAAAGACAATAAAAGAGTCATAAGATTGGGTACACAAGATTTTTAATTGCATGACAAAAACAAAAACACCATAAACAAAGACAGCTGATAAGCCAGGAGAAAAGATCTGTAACATATGCTATAGTTCAAGGGTTAATATCCCCAATTTATAAATCACTGAGGTCTGAAACACAATTAAAAATGGTACAAAGACATGAAAAGATAGCTTGCACACAAAAAATAACATCTAAAATAGACTTCAAACATAAACAAGCTCAAACTCAAAAGTAGAAAAATGTAAACTAAAGCTGAGTGGGCAAGAGGAAGGGGAGTGAGAACTTGGCTGTCCAGGCTAAGCCTGAGCAGGGCCGTCCTGTGCCAGCAGAAACAACACTGATTTACCATTTTGGTTTTTATGAAGTTGGCAAAATTTTTAAAATATCGAAACCATTCTGTTGCTGGTGAGAGGGGAAATTATATGTCATACACTCCTGGTGGAAATGCAACCAGTGTAACCTTTCTAGAAGAAAATATGACATTGTCTAATAAATGTACCCACTTTTTTTTTTTTTTGGTCTTTTTGAGACAAGGTCTTACTATGCAGTTCAGGCTGGCCTTGAGCTCACTTTGTAGCCCAGGCTAGTCTTGAACTTGCAATGATCCCCCTGCCTCAGCCTCCTGAGTGCTGGGATTACAGGAGTGCATCACCACACCTGGCCACACTTACATTTTGACTCTGCAATTATATGTATTGCAATCTATCTTGAAGATAAACTACCAACAATAGGAATATACAGGTACACACAGTAATTTGTTACAACATGGCAGATGGTGAATTATTGGATACAAACTAAATGTGTGCACAAAGTAGGTGGCTGGATACACTGCGGTGCTTCCGACCTCAGAGGCTGTAGCAGGATGAAGCTCTCCAGTACTAACGTGAGATGTTTTCCAGGTAACAAGCAAAGTGCAAAGGAACGGCCACGGCACGCCGTCATTCCTCTGTGACAGCATGCATGCGTCTACTGCTTCATACAAAAGGAACTAAGGGACATAAGCTAGAAAGGGAAAATCTGTTACCTTCAGGAGTGGAGGAGGGAGGTGCAAGGAAGGGGAACAGGGATGGACAGGGCAGTGAGGGGAGCAGACAGTGACATTTCTCAGAATTGCTTAGGTGATCACACTAAGGAAGGCAGAGAGGAAAGCAAGCAATTCTGCAAGGCAGCTGTTGCATAGACAGTGAGTATGAACTGCATGCTCTCATGGTAGCCTAGTGAGTACTATTCCTTCTAACAGAGGTATGGTTAGCAATGCAGAAACTATCTTCTGTGCATACTCGATCTGAGCAAACAGTATCCTGTGGAGAAGGTAGCTAGAGCTACAGGTGAGGACGAGGTTATGGGTAGGCCAAGGAGGAAGGCTTGAATCAATCCTGACAGCACCAGATCGGTACTGGGGCTTTCAGGGTGAGGTCAGGACTCAGACAGACACTGAGACAGAGATGCCCATAAGCAGATCGTGTGAACATGTGAGCACCAGGCTCTCCCAGCTCCTGAAGGGCTGAAAAGCACCATAAGCCCATTGGAACTTGGTTTCTGAAAACCATTCTCTAGGGAAAGAAATCAGGGTTCCTTTGGGAAGAGATCAACTGAGGCCCTCAGACAGGGAAACAGGAGATGGACCTGTAGAACCTCATGCGCCAGAGCACAAGAAAGTTCTCACAAGGGACAGGGCACAGAGGGCACATGGGACACTGACAGGCTGGACTCAAAATGCTCAAGCTGGACACTTTGAGCAGCGAAATAAATAGCGATACAATTAGATTACAATTCTCACAATAAAATAAACATCTGCCTCTACTTCTACATTGGTAGAAATAATTGAATGAATAAATAAATGGGGAAAAGAGAGATTTTCCTTACAGAAGAATCCCAGTTAATGGATGAACAGAGAACGAGAAAATTTTAAATTCCCTTGTAGGCAAGAGCTACCAAAGAATACACACAAAATTTAGTAAGTGAAAGAGAAAGGAGAAATGTGGGTTTTCATAGAGACTGTTACTCCAAGACATCTGTTGTTTCCAAAGGGGAAGTTGGCCGCTGGACCAACACACTTGGTGAGGGACCCGGTCACCACTCCCAGGAACCGGATGGGGGGCCACTTCTGCGCTCAGACGTGAGCACAGAGACTGGCAGAGGAGCCACGTGAAAGACACGCCATGAAACAGACTGGCGCCCTAACTGCACTTGGAAAGACGAGGGAAGATTCTGGAAATTCTCCAGATTGAAAGAGTGAGAAGAGAGATGGCTCTGATTGCAGTGTGGAGTCCTAGACTCAACTCAGACAGGAACCGGACCTTCGTGGCAGAGCACCCTGGGCCCAAGCCATGGTGCCACACACACACACACACACGCACACACATGCAAACGCACACACACAGCAGTTTTCTGTTGCAGAGGGGTGGGGGGTGTCGACATAATTTTACGCATGTTGTTGCCCAAGAGTTTGAGCTGTTCAGTGTCCAGAATTGGATTCTCTTCATGCTGAGGGCCAAGGAGGCGGGGAGCTGCTCACTGCTGGCCGGCCCAGGTGGCCACGCTGCGGCTCAGGGTGGGGCCAGGCGTGCAGCCTCAGTGCCTTGCACTCCCCTGTCCCCACCACCCTCTGCCTGCACCTTGGAGCCACCCTGTGCACCACACCGGGAGGCGGCAGCCAGGGAGGGTGCCCTGCGGCAGGAAGATGGTCTGTTCCCTCCAACCTTTTTAAAATTTTTTTTTTATTTTAAAGAGAATAAAACAAAAGAGAACAGAACAAAGCAAATCAGAACAGAACAATGCAAGCAACACAGCACTTCACAACAAGACAACTGGATATTAACAGTAGCTACCATAATGTCTCTTTTCTTTGACATAGTTGAGCTTAGCTTCACACACAGTAATATCAAACATAACAAAACAGTATAAAACCATTCAAGAGAATGAAAGCAGTACAGGACTTCAAACACAAATAACAGGAACTGAACAGTGGCCACTATAATATCTCATTTTCCATAAAAAATTTGTTTATACCATCACACATAATAAAATCAAATAAACCACAACAGAATAGAACCAATCAAAACAGAAGAACAAAAGCATGGTAGCTAGTAAATAATTATATTACATCATGAAATCTGGATCATCACATTTTTGGATGTATTCAGAAAAGTATTCACTCACACAGAAAAGGAATGTCTGAGCTGTTTCTAAAATAAGTTATAATAAATGAGACAAAGGGCAACAAAAAAGCATGGTAGGGCCTCAAAACAAGATGATAGTAAATCAGCAATTTTGTTGTCTTCAAAATAGCTGTTCATACCATCACACATAATAAAACCAAACAAAGCAGAATAAAACCAATCCAACCCATGAATGAAAGCATTAGAAGACTTCAAAGCAATATAATAGGAAACCAAGATTACCATAAAATATTCAAAATAGCTGCCCTACCATCTGACAGCATGAAACCTAACAAAATAAGACGGAACAAAGCCAAACCTAACAAAATTGTGTAAACAATGCTAGAGTCCAAGATAAGACAATAAGAAATTGACAGTAGTCTCCACCTTTCCCTCCCAGGTGTTTCCTCCCCTTTGCTCTTACATGAACTATTTTGCTTTTGGATCCCATAACACCTTCTATCTCTTACGCTAGGGTTCACATGTATGAGTTTGAACTGTTTCACCCATGAACATGATCTCCAGTTGCGTCCATTTACCTACAGGACCCATGACATCATCCTACTTTATAGCTGGGTAGCTTTCCACTGCGTGAGAACACTGTGTCTTTCTTATCTATTCTGCAGTTGATGGGCAAGTTATTCTTGCTGGTTTTTTTTTTTTTTTTTTTTGGTCTCCTGTCACATGGAACAATTGTTTTCTCTCCTTTGATTTTCAGTCTATGAATGTCCTTTCCAGTTAAAAGTGTTTCTTGTGTACAGTGTATTGATGGATCTTGTTTCTTGATCCACTCTCCCTGTGTTTCCTTTTATTGCTGACCTGAGGCTGTCTACATTACTGGTTATAACCGGCATACACTGGTTAGTCTCTGCCCTGCTGTCCTCCTGCTGTTGGCCTCCACTTTTCCCCTTCACACAGTTGCCTGTCCTGTTTGGCGATCCTCCTCTGCTGCTGTTCCTGGAACCATGGTCAGCTTTATCTCTCTCTAGACTATTCTTTAGCACTCTCTGTAGGGTTGGTTTGGTGAATTCCTTATTTATCCATCAATCTTATTTTTCTGTCAATTTTGAAAGACAGTTCTGCTGGGTAGATCAATCTGGGTTGGAAGTTGTTTTCTTTTAAGGTTTGAAACACTTCACTCCAAACTCTTCTTGACTTGATGGGTTGTGTTGATAAGTCTGCTGTGATTCTGATTGGTTTTCCTTTATAGGTGATCTGTTTCTTTTCTCTAACAGCTTTTAATATTCTGTTCTTGTGCTGAATTTCTGGGATCTTGATTATTATATGTCTGGGTGTAGATTTGCTTCAGTTATGGCTAGTTGGAGTCCTTTATGCCTCACTTATCTGCATGCCAGATCCATTTCCCATGTTTGGGAAGTTTTCTTCTATTACTTCTATTAATTACTTCTTTTAATTTCATTTGTGTTGACCCCTGCTTCTTTACCTACACCTATCACACTTAAGTTATGCTTCTTTGCATCATCTTGCAGTCACTGAGTTGTTATTTCCTGACTCCATGTTATTTTTAACAGATCTTTCCTTTCACGATCACTAGCTGCAATTCTGTCTTCAAGGTTTGAAAGTCTATCTTCAGCCTCTTTCAAGCAGCTTTGCCAGCTTTTGCTTGACTTTTTAATATCCTGCATCTCTCTTTGAGTCTGTTTCATGCACTGTAACTCCTCTCTACATTCATTCAAGGTTTCCCTCATTTTCCTAGCTCCTCTTTATTGTCTCTGTCTTCTTTAGACCTGTTGAACAATTGTTTCAGTATGTTTGTGATTTCTTCTTTTACCTCAGACATTATTTCTGACTTGACAGCTTTTACAATCTCATGAAGTTGTTTCCTTACTTCAGTTGCTATCCTTCAGAGATTTCAGGTGTGTGACTTCCAGTTTCTTCCATGACTGTATCTCCCAGACTTATTCTGTATGGGCTGGAGGTCTGAGTTTGCCTTTTGCTCCTTCTTCTTGACATTCTCCTGGTTCCTCCCAACAAGCTGGTTGTGGGGGTCCCAGGCACTTCCCGTGTTGGCTGCCCCTAGGCACTGTAGGGGGATGGACAGGCCCCTGGGTTCCTCTAATTACAGATCTACAGGGATGTGGCAGGGTGTGGAGTGGGCTTCTCCAGACCTATGCAGCTACACTGTGGCTTTGCTGATGATCAGGGGTGCATAGAAATGGGGCTGCTTCTCCCAGCCTGTGTGTCTATACTGGGACTCCCACAATGGTGGCAGACACATAGGGGTGTGTTTGTCTGATTCTGCTAGTGTGTGATGGCTGCCTGAGGGAACCAAGGGCCGCCAATGGGAGCCTATGGACGCCCAGGGCTCACCTGGCTGTGTGTCCCTGCTCCTGCTGGCTGCCTGCAGGAAGCAGCCTTCCGATCGCAGCTCCCTGAAGGTAAGAGCAGATCTGCTGGTTCTCTCTGCCCACACTAGCTGCCTGTAGGACATGGCCTTTTGGTGGCAGCACACAGCAGGCAGAGGTGCACCTGTCTGTCTCCTTCAGCCTGCACTGGGCATGTGAAGGAAAAGGCCTCGGGGGCAGTGCCCAGCAGGCAGAGAGAACCAGGAGAACTTCCGTCCCTAAGCTGTGAGTCCACTTCTTTGCTGCAAGCCTGGACAAGCCCGGGGCACTGTGCGGCCATAGCAACCAGAGTGCGGTCTGGCGTCTGCACACGGCCTCCCTTGCTGGATTGGAGGCGGCACAGGAAGCCACAACAGCAGCTCAGGAAGTGAGTGGACGAGAGCCCGGCAGGAACCAGGTATGGGACATTTTTAACATTGTGGCATCAATGAGAATAACTTTGGTGGGTCAAAGTCATCAAATTGGTTTACATTCGAGGGTTCATAATGACACTGAATTTTTTAGTCATTGAATACTTTGGTTGGTTTTTTGTTTGCTTGTTTTGCAGTACTGGGGATTGAACCCAGGGCTTTTGCACTGAGCTGCATCCCCAGCCCTTTTTTATTTATTGATTAATTTACTTATTTTAAAATTCTGAGATAAGGCAATGATCAACGTATGTTCCACTGTTGTCCCCTGATTGACATGTTTTGAAATTTAGTTTTAGGGTTTTTTTCTTCTTCTCCTCCCCCCCCCCCGCCTTTCTCCTTGAAATAAAATGGATTTGGAAAAGAAATCCATTTAATAGGTGAAAAAGTAAACAAAAGAGAGAGAGAGAGTGAGAGAGTCTCCCTAAGTGGCTAAATTGGCCAGACCAGCCTCAAACTTGCAGTGACCTCCCTGCCTCAGCCTCTTCAGCACGGGGGTTACAGGCGCACACCACTAAACCCACTCTATCTTTATAAGAGTGCGAAAAAGAGAAAAACGAGTGGAAGCTGAAAAACTGTATTGAAGATAGAGTTAAAAACAAAATCACGATAAAGAAGCGTAGAGATTACAGCAAAGGTCTTACTGCTGTCATCCAAAGGAAACGGTCCCTCGTCCGAGGCTAAAGTAAAGAGGACAGAACTCGGACAACCCCGGTGGCCACTGTGCTGGCCACATCTGCTCCGCCACAGCTGGAAGATGCCCCACGCAGGGGAGACAGATCAAGGTCCAGGGAAGCGCACGCCGCTCGCAGGCACAAACTAGCAGCTCTCGGCTGTCACAGCTCCGGGGCCTAAGCGTGGAGCGAGGCCGGATCCCCGGGTGCCAGTGTCCTGGCTCTGCCTCCCAGGAATCAGCTCGGGGCGCTCCAAGTGCACGCTCAACACAGGTGTTACCGGCTTCTAAAGGAGCCTCAGAGCCAAACGTCACGGGTTCAGGGTTGGCCGCCGCCCCCTCCCGAGTTAGATTCCAGGTTCTCCTCTTGAACACAGAACTGTGGGTGAAACAAGCACACACAAAAAATGTGACAGTTTATTTGCCAAAGTGAAAGGGAAGAGTGGGGGAGAGGGGCTGGGGATTTAGCTCAGCGGCATAAGTGCCTGCCTTGCAAGCACAAGGTCGTGAGTTCGATCCCTGGTACCTATAAAAAAAAAAGAGTGGGGGAGAACCTGGTTCTTCCAGGTGAGCTGGAGCCAAGGAAAGGGAAAAAGGGGTGAGAGCAAAGATTAAAGTACACACGGCCTGTAATCCCAGCACTCGGGAGGCTGAGGCAGGAGGATTGCTGCAAGTTCCACACCAGCCTGGGCTACAAAGTGAGCTCAAGTTCAGCCTGAACTGCATAGCGAGACCCTGTCTCAAAAAAGACAAGAAAGTAAAATGTACAGGCCACATCTGGGAGACACAGTACGGGCTGTCATGGAAAGTTACATAACCCACTCCATTTTGTTTGTTTGTTTGTCTTTGTGAGACAGGGTCTCACTATGCAGTTCAGGCTGACCTTGAGCTCACTTTGTAGCCCAGGCTGGTGTCGAACTTGCAGCAATCCTCCTGCCTCAGCCTCCCAAGTGCCAGGATTATACCAGTGCACCACCACACCAGGGTGGCTGCCTTTCTTTTATGTTGTCCAAATCTCAAGGAAACCTTCGAGAACCTTTGCATCCGAGCCTTGAGAGGCAGTGCTGGGATCCCACACCTCAGGTGAGGACGGGTCTAGGCCTTCTATTGAAAACCGATCGAGTTCTAGCGAGAAGTGGGCGCGCAGGGCTGTGGGGTCGGTTCTGCGCATGTGTCTGGGAACCTGGGGTTAACAGGCCTCTCCGGCTTCCCGCCTAGCTTGGCCACAGCCTAATCGCCATCTCCCAGGGGGCTGGCCTGTCTGTAGGGTAGCTGCTGGGTGACAGGTGGCTTCTCCCCTCCTGCGTGGTGTTCACACCAGCTCTGTGCTGCCTGAGGAGGTCACAGCACCCAGACATCTTCTCTCCCAAGTCCAAGGGAGCTCTCCTTGAGTTAGTTGTCTGAATCTTGAAGAAGAATGACCAACTTGTGAGGAATGTACCTGCGGAATTTTTCTTTAAGCTGAAAATAATTTTCTTTTGTTTTTCTTTTTGTTTTCTTGAGACAAGATCTCACTTTGTAGTTCTTGCTGCCCTAGAACTACTGTGTCCCCACAATGCCCTCAAACCCGAAGGGCTCCTCTTGTCTCAGCCTCCCAAGCACTATTACAGGTGTGCACTACCATGCCTGGTTCCTCAAGTAATTCTCAAAGAAATGTTCTTTTCCTGTGTGAAAACAGGAGAGAACACTGGCACCCATTCAGACCATAAAACCCTGAAGTCATTGTGACAGCATGTTTTATGGGTGGTGAGCAGACACACAGAAGCAGACTCTTCTCACCCAGTGAGCAGGAAGTTGCCAGTGAGCTGCAGAAACATAAAATTACTTATTAGGTAAGCACAGGGTGTCTACTTTGCTATCAAATCTTCCTTAGAAAATAAATTTTAATAGTTTAATCTTTTCTTCTTATGGATATATTTTAAATTATCCAATAGTTCCCCAGTGCTAATCATTTAAACTTAAATTTTTTGTTTTGTTGCTCTTGTTAGGTTTTTTGAGACAGGGTCTTGCCAGGTAGTTCAAGGCTGGATTTGAAGTCACTGTGTAGCCTAGGCTGGCCTCAAACTCTCAGCGATCCTCCTGCCTCAGCCTCCCAAGTGCTGGGCTTGCAGGTGTGCACCATGCTAGGTGTTGTTGTTGAGACAGGGTCTTTCCAGGTAGCACAGGGAGATCTCAGAGTTGAGATCTTCCTGCCTCAGTTTCCTGGGCATTAGTGCATTTCCTGGGCTTGCTTTTAGGGCAACTGACCTTCTGCCCTCAGGCTCTGTGTGACTCATGCCCCCCCAGATCCTCCTCTGTTGCCTTTGCTCACCCCAAGCTGCCCTCTCCTTGTTTCCATGGAAACCTTTTCCCGTGGCTGGGAAGCGGCCCAGGGTGCGAGGCTGTGATTTGGGGGCTTGGCAGTTTCTGTTGATGAGTGTGAGGTGCATGTTCAGTTGAAACCTTCAAAAAGAAAAACTGGGCCAAGTAATGTTAGTGGCCTCTGAATGACTGACCGAGGAGCCTTAGGTCCAGCTTCAGTGGCGAAGAAACCAGCTCAGATTCTTTTCTCTGACCTGTCCACGTCTGCAGCTCATGGCATTTGTGCGCTTAACTGCCGAGGGCATAGCACAGCCCTTCCCCGGGGTCCTGTCCCATCGAGGAGCTATGTCAGGGTCCCCGAGTCGGCTTTCCGAGGTCACAAAGCCAACAATTGTGTCACCCAGGGTCTTACCTCCTGTCAGCTCTGGAGCTGCGGTTTTCAGTTCATCCCATCCAACTTCTTTATGCTGCTCTTTTTTTTTAATTTTTCCTTCTCCTCTTCTTTCTTCTTCCTCTTCTTCTTACAATTACTATATTATTATTTTGCATTTCCTTGCTTTGAAATGCGTATTTACAGTTGATTTTTTTTCTTTTTGGTTTTTGAGACAGACTCAAAAAGCCCAGGCTGGCCTGGAACTCTTGGCAATCTTCCTGCCTCAGCCTCTTGAGCGTTGGGATTACAGGTATGAATGAGCCACCATGCCTGTGTCAGTATTTTAATTTCTGATTTCCTAGTTTAATCTCCAAAGGACAAATTACAACAAATTTAAAGATCACACTATTATGTGTGACTCTGTGCTCCAACCACTGAGCAGAGGAGTGAAATCTATAGGCCAAAGAGGTAAAGAAAGCAGAAATGGGACCACAAGTGGCGTGGTTATCTCGAAACTCCTCTTCTGACCCAAAGCCACAGGGCTTGTTCCTTATCGTGCCGCCTCCAGGTGACTGCAGCCCCCGTTTCTGGTTCACGGGGCTCTTGGAGGCCGCAGTTCTCATGTTCAGCAGCCAGAGCTGTGTCCGGCGTGGTCTGGGGTCTGGCTGGTGGGGGAGACTCCAAAGCATTCCTCTTGGGCAGTGAGAGGTCACCACGGTGAGCTCGTGGGGCTGGAAGCCTTCTCTGCTGGCATGGGCTGTCGTGTGAGGCTGTGTGAGAAGGTGTGTGGGGCATTGGTGACCCAGAGCAGAGTCCCCACTCAGCCACTTCCTTGGTGCCACCTACCAGCCACTTAAGAGCTCCCGGCCTCAGTGTCCTGGTCAGGCAAATGGGGCGATGACTGTCCCACCCACAGAATTGTGGGAAAGTTCTCCAAAAATGACACAAATAGAAAGCATCAGAACCATGCCTGACACACGCGTCGCGTTCAGCCTGTGTTGGGGAACAAGGCCACACACAGAGAGGCGTCTGCTCAGGCCTGGAGCACAAGTAGCTCCCCGGTATTTCCTGCAAGTTCCACAATCGGAGTGCAGCGAGAAAAACGCACTACACAGCACCTTTGCTGTAGTATAGCAGGAAAGTAAAATTTAAAAATCAGAAAGCTCTTCCTGGCATGCAAAACTAATCAAACTATGGAATCAGACCTGGTCCCTCCTAAACAAAAGGTGCAGGCGTGTGCTCCACTCTGTGAAAGGAGGGCCACACCTCGCTTGCCCGCTGGTCGCGGAGGCAGGGACCCGCAGCAGTAGGCTCTGCCTCCCGGGCCAGGGCCAATCAGAGCCCGCAGCTCGTCCGTCCCCAGGAGGCGACCGCCTCCCTCCTGCCTCCTGGCCTTTCACTTCTGCCAGGACCCTCGCCTCGCCACACCGCGGCGCGTCCGGTGGAGAGGAACTGCTGCTCACGGTAAGCACTCTGAAACGCAAAACTTCTCTTAGCACTTAAAAATTGCTTTCTTTATGGGTGACTTGATTTCCCTGGCTTTGTTCTATTGTGTCAGATTTTGAGATTCAGACAAATGTTTTCTTAACTGCTTTTACATCTTAAAGCACATTCAACAAGTGTGTGGCAGACTCAGTAGAACACGCTAGGCTGCTCAGATCAGGGTGCCCACTCAGCTCCCGCCACCCCAGGTCTGCTTAGCAGGAAACACACATGCATTTTGTATTTATTAACTTGATCACGGATTTTGCTTTTTATCTCAATAACATATCCACTTCTCTGGTGCTTTGAAAAGATTTCTTTTTATCCATTGAAAATACCTAGCAACATGAGGTGGGATTTTTGTAGAATTAGCTCACAAATTGTAAGAATCCTTGAATTCTCATTGTGAAAGTAAGGAAAAGAGCCTACTAGCAGAATTAAACTCTGCTGCTGGTATGGACAGAGGTGCCCCCTGCACAGCTCCTGTCTGGGGGTTTACAATTTAAGAGCTTATGGGATAGAAATATTTCAATCCAAGCCAAAAAAAATGAAATCTAACATCGGCATGCAGGAGAAAGAGAAAAAAATCGAAGCAATAGATGTTTAGCATCTGGGTAAATTGAGATTAATAATATCAGTTGATATCCAGATGATTACTGCAGTACAGTATATTAGTAATATTAATTTTATTAAAATCATGGGCTGATCTCATGAGCACGGCGTGTCCAAGAGCAGGAGCCAGGTGTGAGGCTGAGGCTGAGACTGGATAAAATCCAGATGGTCCACAGTGGGCCAAGTCCCGTGAGACCCGGTGAAAGGACGGCTCCCTTGCAGAAGCTCCGAGAGAGCTGACCGGTTTCTCCTCTCCTTCCCCCTTTCGAGAGAGGCTGCCCGGCTCATTCAGTCCTTGGGCAGAGCTGCCGCCAGTGGCAGAGCACCCTCACCGAGTCAGGCACGGACCCCTACCCTGTGGTGCCCCAACTCTGTGTGTGGAGCTGTTGGTGACAGAGGACATGCTCCGGGCGGAGGGCCAGGGCTGAGGTTGTGTCTGCCTGGAGAAAGGGACACCTTTTTCTAACTCTACGCAAGCTGCCACGTGCTCCCCCTGCGGGTCTGTGCAGAGGGGACACCACTGTCAGCTTTTCCCAGGGTAGCGTCCTTGGGTTCTGCTCACAGACAGCTAGTTCCTGGGGTCCAGGAATCTGAGTGGGGCACCACGTGAGCTTGAAGAGATTCTGAGCCCAGAAGATGGGCACAGCAGGAATGCCATCCCTTGCAGAGGGTTCCAGAAAGTTGTCTTCCCCGCCACTTCCGGGTGACCTGTGACCTGGAGTGACTGGGCTGCAGGATACCCCGTGGGAGGACCACAGGAAACTGCAGTGGTTGGGAATGTTTGCATTTGCATCTATTTGGTATTTTGTTGAAACTCAGATCTAGAATTTTGGACCAGTCACAGAACTGCGTGAGAGTGTGCTGAGTGAAACTTGCTGTCTTCGCTCTGTTTTACTGGGTTTGTTTGCCTTTTCATTCTTTAAAGTTATGTTGCACTGGAGCTTGAACCCAGGGCCGTGGACACCTCCAGCCGCAGCCACACCTGCAGCCCCCGCACTGGGACCCAGGACTGTCCTGGAGGGGTTCCTTCAGGGAGAAATCTCCTCCGAACAGTCAAAGGCCATTTTCAGAATACCCTAAAGGTGACAGACAGCAGTGCTGGAGCCAGGTTCCCTCAGCCTGCTGTCCCTGGTAGTCAGGGCAGCCTCTGCCCCCAGGGACCTTCAGTGGCGGGGAGCTGCTGGCAGCCTGCACACCCTGGGGCCCCATAGGTGCTGCAGTTCCTGGAAACTCAGTTCCCAGTTCCCCACATTGCAAAGTAATCCACAGAAACAGAAACCACAGATTTCACTGTTTGGCTAGCACTTGCTGAGGACATTACTTGGCGGAAAGGACACTTTCTTGCACAAATTCCAACAGTGATAACCGGAGATAGCCCAGACTAGACCTTGCAGGCACCCAGAAAATGTCGGGGTCCCCAGCCTGTGACTCTGTGAGCATGCGTGCCAGGCACCAGTGTGGACAGGGGTTAGGTCACCGCAGGCCAGAGCTCATCTGGTAGTCTCTGGGTGACTGTTACCAAAACCGCAGTGTGGGCCTCCTGAAAACCAGTTACAGGAACACGTTTCCTTGGGGAAGAGGCTGGGAAAAGGCTGCCACCCACTGTCTGCCCAGCGCTGGCTGCACTTCCAGTGCCGGCCGGGCCAAGGGGGCACAGCAGGGATGGTAGAGTCTTCAGACATTATGGAAGTTACATGGTGGAAAACACCTGGCAGCCAGGTGCCCGAGACAACCACTGGCGCAGACTCGTACAGTACTTTTTCTGGCATTTAATCATTAGCAGGCAGCGCAAAACAAAAGGAAACAGTGGCAGGAAGCAGGGGGGCCTGCGCGGCGCCTGGAGGTCTGGAGAGTCTGGGTCCAGCTCGCCCCTGCCGAGCCATTTCCACCAGGCACTGCAGGTGGTGGAAAGTGGACAGGACCCTGCGAAGGCCTCCGGCCACCCAGCAGGGACACAGCCTGGACCCCCGTGGCTGGCTGCTGCCCTCAGAGGACTCACAGTGCAAAACGAGGGAGCGACGAAACCAATTCATTGCCTGCAGTATCCTCACTTCTGGTGCTAGGTTTGCCCTGCGGGGTACGTGGGCCAAGCACCAGGTCCCTCTGGCTCAGAGCCAGTGGCTGCTCCTGCCTCTGCCTGTGCGACCTCTAGCTCAGCCCACACTGTCCGTGTGTGTGGTCCTGGGAATAAACCCAGCCCCTCACGCTGAGCTATATCCCCAGCCCTTTTCAGCTTTTCTTTTGAGGCAGGGTCTCACTAAGTTCCCAGGTTGGGTCCAAACTTTCAGTCCTCCTGCCTCAGCCTCCCAGAGTGCTGGGATTACAGGTTGGCTCTGAAAACCTGAATTTATAAATGCTAGCAACATGCTGATGACACACTGGTGACACTGGTCCCCACCTCCTGTGCCTCAGTGCCCTGTCCTGATGGCTGCTCTGGAAACCTGCAGGCTTCACATGTGGGGTACGGCAGGAGGGCCACACAGGTGGCACATGCTGGGCAGAATGGGAGAAGCTCCGTGCACCCCAGCCATCCCCACATTTGCACAGCCTTTGAAGGACCACCTACTAGTCACTCAGCCACAGGGCTCACTCAGGTAGACTGCTGTCTGCCAGTGAGCAGAGAGTGGCTGCGGGTCCTTGGTGCCTTTCTTGTATGCAAACTCCCAGAGCACCCGGGGGAGGCCCAGCAGCGACCATGAGGATCAAGGTAGCACCAGCAGTGCTGGAAGCCTGCGGAGCAGTGAGCACGGCTGCCACAGGCACCTCCCCTCTCAGACTCGGTGTAAGCGCCTCCACACGCCCCACGTGGCTCCTTGGGAACAGACCTGGAAGCTGCCTCCCTTCCCTACTGAATCCTCCTCCTAGGACACTTGTCCTCCAGATCATTCCTGGGAGCCCCCTCGAGGCCCTCTACCTGGGTGCCGTAGTCCCTGGCAAGCGCCAGGCCCTGGGTTCCATCTTTGGCCCTGAAAAAACAAAAGCAAGTAACAGAGCCCGCTGTTCAACACCACAGGACCACCCGCTGCCCGCCTGGAGCTCTGCTGGGGGGCAGGGACCTGCCCGCATGGCCTCCACCCGCATGGCCTCCTCCTCCATCTGGCAATGGGGGAGGGGGGCTGCCTGTGATGTACTGCGTGCTGCCCCCGGCCGGGCCTGTCCAGTGCTGCTACCATGACAGGGCACCGTCGGCAAGGGTCATGTGTCCATCGGTCACAGTCCCCAGGGTGTGTGACGGTGCTGTGTCCCTTCAGAGGCCACAGTCATTCCCACCACTTGCTCAGGTCCCCCAGGCTATTCTGTGTGAGCTATCGCACTCCCTTGGGGAAGTGATAAGTGAATGTCAGGGGAACAAACCGACCCTGTCATCACCTGGTGCCCTCGGGTCGCGGGGCAGGCTCTGTACCCAGGGCAAGAGGCCCTTGGCCTCCACCGGCTGCAGGCCGCGCTCCTGACCCACCTGGGGACCCCGGCTCCCCACAGCCTCCAGGGCCTCAGGTGGCTCCAGCAGTGGTGGCACTGCACGCTCACGGCCTCGTCATGGAGGCCACAAAGCCCCGCAGCCGCCTGACGTCCACGCGCAGGGGCTCTGCACCCCAGACCTGGAGACATTGCTGCCTAGGCCCAGCGGCTCTCAGCCCGGGGGGTGGCCCTGGGCCTGCTGCCCCACTCCTGGCCCCCTGCCCCGTGGGCACAGTGCCAGGCGCCCCCAGTGGCACCAGATCGTGCGAGGTTCACCTGGAAATCAACTTTTCTGTCAGTGCGAAAACACTTATTTTTCTTTTGGAAACAAGCGTCTTTTTGATATGTCGAGTGCTGCACTGTGAACTTTTTTTCTTA